>CAUJRU010001541.1:103141-139607 GCA_963277665.1 Viscum album | reverse complement strand
CTTTATTATTATAAATTATATGATGTTATAATAACCATATACAGTTATTCTTTACACCGTTATACCCATCCAGGTAAGGTGGTTGTGGAAAAAATAATTACACCACGATGTGGAGACGGTATTTCAAATGTACACAGACGCGGTGATTTCATTTTCCGTAGGATGGATAGAAGGTGAAATGGGGTTGTTTAATTTTTCTAATATCATATCAGTATATTATTGATACTTATTGTATTAATTTAAAATTAAACAACAAAAGATGAGGAAGTTGAAGAAGAAAGAAACTTGAAAGAATCGGTAGAAGAGATTTACTCTTCTTCGATGCACCTCCTTTAAGCATCCTCTTAAAGGACTAGAGTTGGTATCTTTAGAAGAAAAGAACCTGTAAAATGTTTCTAGGGAAGTGGAGAAGAGAAATGGGTAGGTGTTGGCAGAGCTTTAAGGCTAAAGGTGTTGTGAAGAGGAGAAGGAGGAGGTGCCTTTTTATAAAGGAGGAGAGGGGCACTTTTAGATACCTCAAAAATATTAATTTATAATAAATCAAACCCACTTAAAAATCTCCAAAAATGACTCATATTCGGATATTAGATGAGATAGGGTTGTAATCTCACATACCAATATAATTTAGACATGTTTTAAATTTATTTTAAACCTTATGAACTGGATTTATCCTTATTTGATCTATTTAATTTTATTTGTTGTGATAAGATTCTAAATTTTAAATTGTTATAAATAATTAATTATGTGTTGTGAATTTTAAATAATTGGATAATATATGACATTTTAGACCATATAATTTTTAATTTTTAATTTATAAATATTTTTGTGATTTGTAAACAATTTTATATTATGTTTTTTTTAGAAAATAACAATAGTGTCAATTTTGAAACTATTCATTTATTTGAATTTAAATAAAATCCAAATAGGAGATATGTTCGAACTAAAAAATTTAACAGATTAATAAAATGTAATATTTATCTAGAAAATTCATGTAACATATTAAATAGTTCATACAATATTTATTTTAATATTTTTAAAACCATTTATTTGAATTTTCAATCAATAAAATAATTTTAACATCACTATTGTGTCACCTTTAATGAAAATTATTTAATCCCTAAAAATTACAAATAAATATACATAATGCAGATAATTTTATTATCTTTCTGGAGATTATTAATGTTTGAATTTTCATGAATTTTATCACTAAATTAAAATTATTATACTTATAAGATTTAAGAGAGTGACATGTTGTCAATTTCTTTGGTTTTAATAATAATTAAATTATTTTCATGGTAAAAAGTCTATAAAATTAATCTATTCTGGACCTTAGGTGATATGGGTCGACTTTTAGTCATCCAATGGAGTTTTGAAAGGTTTTAGGGTAATTTTATAATCTTATGTTTTCCCTTAATTACCCGATTCACCATTAACTACAGTAAATAAAAATTATCGTAGTTATTATTCATAATATCAAAAAAATAAAAGTAACCTATTAACATAATTTGGACCCACTGAGTTAAAATATAGAATTCGTTTTTAAAAATTCCAATCACAGAAGTTGTAGTAATTAATTTAAAATTAATCTTGTTGTTAAGATAACGGGTCTTAAAAGTTAAAATATTACCAATGATTGAAATGTCTTTACCAATGAATTTAATGTAAAATTAATGATAATGAGATAAATTATATTAAATGGTAAAAATATATTCTACTTATACTTTAAAACCATTCAATGTTATAATTTAACCACATAAATATTTGTGATGAAAAAATTTGTTTTTAATGAAAATATAGTGTGTGTTTTACTATTCATTAAAATATTAATGTTATCAGAATAATATGAATGATTTACGTGAAGTAAATTTTTATGTCTTGATTCCAAAGAAGAATATTATTTTTTTCAAATTTAATTTATAAATGTGTCAAAACTAGATTTAATGTGGGTGCGCCATCAAAAGGTGCAAAACTGCATTTTTTTAAAAATACTAATTTTACCTGAAAATTTTATTTTGTAATCATACCATGTTCTGTAAAATGTGTAAGATGAATAATAATGTTATAAAATTCAAAATTTAGTTAATATTATTCATAACATCTAGTCCATAAAAATATTATAAAAATATATATCGTTGTTTAGTGAAACCCAGTATTGCGTACTACACACGCTATCGAGGGAGGTCATGATTTCATGTAATGTAATCCAAGTCAGGGATGCGTGTAGTACATTCTACCTTTGGTTTTGCATAAAACACAAGACATCAATGAAATTAATGAGAATAATTCTCATAAAATCTTGGGTTGTTACATTCTACCCCCCTTAAAATGAGTTTCTCCCTTGAAATTTGTCGGGGTTATAAATGGTTTACTACTTGAATGTTTCTTTAATAGAAACCCAAATCGTAAAAAGGAATACCAAAACATAACATTAAAAAATAAATTATTAAATTTAATGGTTACCCAAATTAACTAATCACTGGGTTTCCATAGAAGAGAACATAGGTGAAAATATGGGTATGGAAGAGAAACCTAACCATCAAGTTCTGATGGAGAGTGGTAGAGAACATGGCTAAGAAAAATCCAACAATCAAAAAGTAATAAATTTGTGATGATCTAAGGTACCATCTGATTCATCAGATATGAAGACCCCAGGAAAACATTTTTGGTTTTCAAGAACATTCCCCTAAAGTTAAAGAATTTTAATTAGAAGAAATACATACTTTATTTCGGTACAATCTCAATGTCGTTTGTGCCTTGAACAATTTCCATATTTTCTATGAAAGAAATTATGTTTAATTTTTTATTCTTGAAGTGTTAGCAGATCATGTTATAGAATGATGGGTCATTCCATCTATCTTTAACAAAATGTTAGAAAAAGTTATCTAATATACATAAGTCCGTCTATGATGAGGTTAATCGTATATGATTCCAAAAAAGGATGTAAACTACATCTATTATACCGATTAATAAAATTAAACTCATTTATACTAATTAGGGACTTCCTGTAGGCCAGTGGTAGGCGATGAAGGCTTGTCATACATCAGTTTTGGGTTCGATTCCTACAGCCTTGTCCAACGCAATGGGTTGTCGCCCGTCCTGCATGTTGTCCTTTTTCTAAAACTACATTACTATAACATATCATCAATAATACAGAAAAATTTATATCCTTAAATAATACTATCTTATGTCTAACATAATCCATTCCAATCTTTAGGCTTATCTAAAATACTTCTGTCCAATATCATAGTATAAAGAAAACAATTACTAGAAATGTCATATAACGAGCATGTGAAGACCATCATCTATCCCCCATATATCATATGATATATCTTGTTGGTCACATTCCAAAAATGTGAATACCTTAATCATGTATTCTCTTGAAAAAAATGAATACCCATTGAACCTTAGTGAAAACATGAATGCTGTCAAAAGTTAACTCTTTCCGCATACCAAAATCCCAAAATTTCTATATACTCAAACCATGATATTAGTCATGAGTTCATTTCATTTTCTATTTATCCCTTCATTATGCGTGTATCATATTCTTTCCATAAATATTTCAATCACTTTTCATGGTTACCGGTACCATATAATTATTAAAAACCAATACATAGATATTCCAAAATTCCATGATACCATAAATGAGATTCCATGATACTATTTTCAAATACCATTACATAAACACTTAATCATTCCACAACATAATTTTAATACTCAGCATCACAAATAGTGATCACATGTGACTTCCCTTTATCCTTTACCTTAAGAGTTTGATCATGTCGATCATCATTTACCCTTGGATTAGGGAATTTATTAGCATAATGCCACATTTTCTTGAACTTGAAGCATTGAAGTGTTGGTGGAGCGTTCTTTGTAGTCTTATCTCTATTCACATCATTAGCTACCTTTTCCCCATTACTTTGACACTCAACTGCTCGATGAACTTCTTTTCCACACTTAAAACATTTTATAGTACCTTTTAGGCAATATCCACCATGCTTCCTTCTACACATTGAGAATAAAGTAACATTCATCTTCTTTTCACCACTGTTCTGAGATTTTTCCTTGAACTCCATCTTTTGTTTCTTGTCAAAACCAAGAGATGGATATGTAAAACCAACTTCCATTTCTACCTTGATAGCAAAATGCACAATTTCTTCATAGCTACTGAAGTCTTTTATAGCTAATTCCCTTTGATGACTTGGTTTTAAGCCACTGAAGAATTGATCAACTTTACTTTCAGGTTGCATGATAAATCCAGATGCATACCGTGCAAGACTTGTAAAATTTTCTTCATATATACCAACAGATTCATCATCCTTTTGATTAAGCTCAATGAACTCCTTTTCCATCTTTGTTTGAAGAATATGAGGGATGTACTTATTGAAAAATAATTTCTTGAAATCATCCCATTCTATGGATTCAATTTCATCTCGGGGCCTCATATTCTTAATTAGAGTCCACCATTGGTCTACTTCACCTTTTAAATGGTAAATGGCCAAAATGACTTTTTTAGGTTCTGAACATCGATGTATTGAAAATAACTTTTCAATGGTATAGATCCATTGTTAAGAAACACGTGGATAGAAGACCCACTAAAAGAAGGTGGGTGTTGCCTCATGAAGGACTCAATAGAATATTGTTCCCTTCTCTCCTCATTTGGAAGTCCAGAAATATTCATAGCTTTTGTAAGTATATCAATAAGATTTTTCATTCCATCTTCCATAACATTGGTTTGTTCAAGAGTACAATAATTGTATTGTCCATTACATTGATCAACATGGTTCCTTCGGGTTCCATCCATTGTCTTAAACCAAAAAAGAATAGTGTGAGAGGGAAAATCATGCTAGGGAAAACAACATAATAAAGGGAGAGTACCTTCAATATCTAACATCCTAGGTTTAATTATAATATCATTACCGTAATAATAGGATTTTATCCTATACATATACTTATACTTAGGGATATCCCTAGACATACCTTAGAAATATCTCTAGGGATCTCAAAAAATTTCTCGCATCCTAGTTTCCAAAGGTTGACTGAACCATTCCTCTGATACCAACTATAGAGACCCAAATCTTGACGTACATGGACATTACATAAATTTTTTGGAATAATTAATACATAACAAAAACCAACAGTCAAGGACCGTAATAGTTTAGTGTCTTTGGAAACTCATAACATAATCTTCTAATCATTGTGAAATATTTTCAACATCTCCCATAAAGATCTTCTCCTTTTTTCTCACCTAAAACCTTTCTTTTTGTCATGGGGAAAATAAAACATATAAAGGGTGAGCTCAAATATTCAGTAAGGGTAATTAAGGAGAAAATAAAATAAACCTTATACATTTGAACTTAAAAACATGAACATAATGTTTAAACATCAAAATCCCGAGCAATGAAATAAAACATGGTAGTACGTAAGGAATAGATCATAATAGAACATCAGCCATGATAAAATAGCATGGGAATAAAGCATGTAACTATGGAAAACCATTAATAACTTTATATGATTTCCATAGTAGCCAAGGCATTGCTGGATAGACCATCTTAGTGGAAATAGTCCCTTACTGAATCGAGTTCACTCCTCATTCTAGTCCTGTATCACTGAACTGGATATACTTGTCGTTCCAGCCATGTCTATCTCCTGAGATATAAATTTTTACCCAATTAGTCGGAGGGAGATATATCTCCCACTAATCTTATAATGAAATCATTCTTACTTGTACCAAAAAATAAACATAAATCAGTCATCATAACCTAGATAATCAAATGGGTTTCGTAAACATCATCCCATCATAACATAATCCATATAAAACAAATAGATATCATTTCATCATAAGAAGAATCAAACCATGTAAATAATAGATATGTTATACTTGAAACATAATCATACTAAATAATGTCATCTTAGATAGAAAATAGATTTGACAAAACACTTGAAATGGATTCTGGATGAAAATAAACATTCTTTTTCAGAATAATTTTCTTTTCACAAAATACCACGCAATTTTAAAAGAAAAGTATTTTGATGAAAATATTCATGAAATCTTGTAGAGTAAGCTTCATGAAAATAAGGCGTTATGAAATAATAAAAATTCATTCATGTTGTATAATTTAAAAAAACATTCTTTTCATACTTTTACTGGAAAAGTAAAAAAGTACCCCATATGGTAAACAAAAGAATGATTCCTTACATACCATGTAGTAAAATTAAATAATGGGTAAAAAGGACTTTAAACATGCATGAAACCATTTTTAGAAAACATGGACATGGATGATGAATATAACCCCAGTAAATACTTATGAATAAACAATCTCGGATAAAAACGAGATTGGAAAAGTTATCCCTTACCTTATGTTTGATATACTTAGTATGTATCTGAACCTCCTGTATAATGATTTAAATAATCTCATTTAATTATTATATAATCATATTCATTATTATGATATCATATATGGTTCACTTATGACTTTATATTACCCTTTCTTTTGTAAATTCCATTTTAAAGCAGTGTTTTGGGTAAAATCGTTTGATTTTTTGTTCTTGATATTATTACTAATATCCTGATTTAATTAATTCTAGAATTTAAATCATGATTTATATATAATATATATTCAGAATATAAATATATGTGATATATTTTTAAATGGAATGAAATACACTGTTCATGGAGATGGTAGGTCGTACTTACTCATGAACGTTGTTTTCGTTTCCTTATTGAACAGAATGAATTAAGTAAATGAAACATGTATGTACAAAAATCCAATATCATTATTATGTAATATAATTAATGATTATTTATTAAATATATACTTTATAATCATACATGAATGGTTAATCATGAAAAATGAATCTCATCACCTTCGTGGAGACGGTAGTCCATACGTACCCACGAGCGATGATATCATTCACATAATTATTGATTAGAATTGGAGTGGATTATATAATATCTCAAAATCAGTATGATGTTATAATAAAAATATATAGTTATCCTTTACACCATTATATCCATCCAAGATAGGTGGTGGTGAAAAAACTAATTACACCACGGGGTGGAGACAGTATTTCGTACGTACGCACGCACGGTGATTTCGTTTTCCGTAGGATGGATAGAAGGTAAACTGAGGTTGTTTTATATTTATAATACCATATCAGTATTTTAGTGATACTTATTGTATTACTATACAATGAACCAGCTAATGAAGATGAAGTTTATGAAGATAGAAACTTGAAAGAATCAGTAGAAGAGATTACCTCTTCTTTGACGCACCTCCTTTCAGCTTCCTCTTAAAGAACTAGAGTTGGTCTTTTGAGAAGACCAGAATCTCCAGAATTTTGGTAGGGAAGTGGAGAAGATTAATGGGTTGGGTGTTTCCGAGCTTCAAGGCTCAAGGTTTTGTGAAGAGGAGATGGAGGAGCTTCCCTTTTATAAGGGAGGAGAGGGGGACCTTAAGAAACCTCAAAAATATTAATTTATAATAAATCAAAACCCACTAAAAAACATCCAAAAAAGACTCATATTAAAATATTAGATGAGATAGGGTTGTAATCTCATCAGCCAACAAAATTTATACATTTTTGAAATCTATTTTAATCCTTATCAACTAAATTTATCCTTATTTAATCTATTTAATTTTATTTGTGGTAATAAGATTATAAATTTTAAATTGTTATAAATAATTAATTATGTGTTATTAATTGTCTATAATTCGATATTTAATGACATTATAGACCATATAAATTTTAATTTATAATTTTTAAATATTTTTGTGATTTTTTAACAATTTTATATTATGTTATATTTATAAAATAACAATAGTGTCAATTTTGACACTATTCATTTATTTAAATTTAAATAAAATCCACACAGAATATATGTTATAACTAAAATATTTAATAGATTAATAACATGTCATATTTATCTAGAAAATTCGTGGAGCATATTAAATAGTTCATATAATATTTATTTTAATATTTTTAAAAACATTTATTTGATATTTCAATCAATAAAATAATTTCAACATCACTATTGTGTCACATTTAATGATAATTATTTAATCTCTAAAAATTCTAAATAAATTCACATGATGTATATAATTTTATTATATTTCTAGAGACTCTTCATGTTTGATGTTTCATGAAGTTTATCACTAACTTAAAATTATTATACTTATAAGATTTAAGAGAGTGACATGTGGTCACTTTCTTTGGTTTTAAAAATAATTAAATTATTTTCATGGTAAAAATTCCATAAAATGAATCTATTCTGACACTTAGGTGATATGGGTCTACTTTTAGTCATCCAATAGAATTTTGGAAGGTGTTAGGGTAATTTGATAATCTTATTTTTACCCTTAATTACCTGATTTACCTTTAAATGCAGCAAATAAAAATTACCGTAGTTACTATTCATAATATCAAAAAATATAAATGTAACTTGTTAACATAATTTGGACCCACTAAGTTCAGACATTGAGTCCATTTTTCAAAATTAAAAACATAGATGTTGCAGGAATTAATTAAAAATTGATCCCGTTGTTAAGAAAATGGGTCATAAAAGTTAAAACATTGCCAAAGATTGAAATTATTTTACCTATGAATTCAATGTAAAATTAATGGTAGTGACATAAATTTTATTAAATGGTAAAAATATATTCTATTTATACTTTAAAACCATTAAATATTATAATTTAACCATACAAATTAATGCGATTAAAAAATTTGTTTTTAATTAAAATATAGCGTGTTTTTAGTATTCATTAAAATATAAAATTATCAGAATAATATGAAAAAATTTATCCAATGTAAATTTTTATATCCTGATTCCAAATAAGAATTTTTTTTATGTCCAATTGAACTTATAGACATGTCAAAAATAGATTTAAAATGGGTGCGCCATCAAAAAGTGGCAAAACTGCATTTTTTGAAAACTACTAATTTTACCAGAAAATTGTATTTTGTTCTCATACCATGTTCTAGAAAATTCTTAAGGTGAATAATAAGGTTATAAAATTAAAAATGTAGTTAATACTATTCATAACATCTAGTCCATAATAAGATTATAACAATATATCGTTGTTTAGTGAAACCCGGTATTATGTACTACACACACTATCGAGGAAGGTCGTGATTGCGTGTAATGCAAGACAAGTCAGGGATGCGTGTAGTGCAAGCTCCCTTTGGTGTTTCTTACAACACAATACATCAATGAAATTAAAAAATCTCATAAAATCTCGGGTTTTTATATTCTACCCCCCTTAAAATGAATTTCTCCCTCGAAATTCGTCGGGGTTGTAAATGGTTTACTACTTTAAAGTTTCTTTAATAGAAACCCACATCATAAAAAGTAATACCAAAACATAATATTAAAAACTAAATTATGATACGTAACTGTTATCCAAATTAACTAATCACTGGGTTTCCACATAAGAGAACATAGGTGAAAATATGGATATATAATAGAAACCTTACCATAAAGTTCTGATGGAGAGTGGTAGAGAACATGGCTATGAAATAGCCAACCATCACAATGCCATAAATTTGTAATGATCTAAGGAACCATCTGATTCATTGGATATGAAGACACTAGGACAACATTTTTTGTCTTCAAGATCATTTCCCTAAAGTATAGGAATTTGAATTAGAAGAAATACTTACTTTATTTCGGTACAATCTCACCGGTGTTTGTGTCTTGAACAGTTTCCACATTATCTCTTAAAGAAATTAAGTTGAATTTGTCATTCTTGAAGTGTTAGAAGATCATGTGATAGAATGATGGGTCATTCCATCTGTCTTAAATAAAATGTTAGAAAAAGTTATCAAATATACATATGTTCATCTATAGTGAGCTTAATCATATATGATTCCAAAAAATGGACTTATACTTCATCTATCATACCACTTAATAAAATAAAACTCATTTATACTAACCAGGGGATTCATGTAGGCCAGTGGTAGGAGAAAAGGCATGTTGCACTTTGGTTATGGGTTAAATTCCTACATCCTTGTTCGACGCGACCGGTTGTCGCCCGTCCTGCAGGTTGTCCTTTTTCTAAAACTACATTATTGTAACATCTCATCAATAATATTGAAAAATTTCTATCCTTAAACAATACTAACTTATTTCCAACATAATCCATTCCAATATTTAGGATTATCTAAAATACATCTTTCCAAGATCGTAGTATAAAGAAAATAACTACTAGAAATGTCATCTACCGATCATGTGAATACCATCATTTATACCCCATATATCATATGATAAATCTTGTTGGTCACATTCCAAACATGTGAATACCATAATCATGTATTCTCTTGAAAAAAATGAATACCCCTTGAACATTAGTGAAAACATGAATGCGGTCAAAAGTTAACTCTTTCCACATACCAAAATCACAAAATTTCTATATACTCAAACCATGATATCAGTCATGAGCTCATTTAATTTTCTCTTTATCCCTTAATTATGTGCATATCATATTCTTTCCAAAAATATTTCAATAACTTTTCATGGTTACCGATACCATATAATTATTGAAAACCAATACATAGATATTCCAAAATGTCACAATACTATAAAAGAGATTCCATGATACTATTTTGAAATCCCATTAAATAAACACTTAATCATTCTATAACATCATTTTCATACTCAAAATCACAAATAGTGATCTCATGTGACTTCCCATTATCATTTTCTTTAAGAGGTTGATCACGTCGATCATCATTAACCCTTGGATTAGGGCATTGATTAGCATAATTTCTGATTTCCTCGCACTTGAAGTATTGAAGTGTTGGTGGAGTGTTCTCTATATTCTTTTCTCTATTCACATCATTAGCTACCTTTTTCCCATTACATCAACACCCAACTACTCTATGACCTTCTTTTCTACACTTAAAACATTTTTAGTGCCTTTTTGGGAATCTCCACCATGCTTCTTTCCTCACTTTGAGCATAAAGTAAGATTCATCTTCTTTTCACCATTGTTCTGAGATTTTTCCTTGAACTCCATCTTTCGTTTCATTTAAAAACCATGAGATGGATATGTAACACCAACTTACAGTTCTACCTTTATATTACAAGGAACAATTTCTTTATATCTACTGAAGTCTCTTATTGGTAATGCCCTTCGAAGACTTGGTTTTAAGCCACTGATGAATGGATCAACTTTACTTTCAGGTTGGGTGATAAAGCCAGATGCATTCCTTGCAATCCCTGAAAAATTTTCTTCGTATATACCAACAAATTCATCAACCTTTTTCTTAAGCTCAAGGAACTCCTTTTCCATCCTTGTTCTAAGAATACGATGGAAGTACTTATTGAAAAATAAGTTCTTGAACTCATCTCATTCCATGGATTCAATATCATCTTGGGGACTCGTATTCTTAATTAGAGTCCACCATTTGTCTACTTCACCTTCTAAACAGTAAATAGCCAGAATGACTTTTTCATGTTCTGAATAGAAAATTATTGAAAATATCTATTCAAGGGTACTGATCCATTGTTCAGCAACAAGTGGATTAGAAGACCCAGTGAAAGAAAGTAGATGTTGCCTCATGAAAGACTCAATAGAATATTGTTCCCTTCTCTACACATTTGGGAGTCCAAAATGATTCATAACTTTTGTAAGTATATAAATAATATTTTTCACTTCATATCTCATAATATTAGTCTTCTCACGAGGAAAATCATTACATTTTCCATTACATTGATCAATATGGTTCCTTCGGGATCCAGTCATCGTCTTAAACCCAAAAAGAATAGTATGAGAGGAAAAAATCATGCTAGGAAGAACAAAATAATAATGGGGGAGTACCTTCAATATATAACATCTTATGTTTAATTATAATATCATTATCATAATTCTAAGACTATAACCGATACATATACTTGACCATAAGGACATCCCTAGACATACCTTAAAAATATCTCTAGGGATCTCACTAAAGTTCTCGCATCCTAGTTTCAAAAAGTTGACTAAACCTTTCCTCTGATACCAACAATAGAGACCCAAATCTTGATGTACATGGACATTACATTACTTTTGCGGAATAATTAATACATAAAAAAACCAACAGTCAAGGATCTTAATAGTTTAGTGTCTTTCAAAACTCGGAACATAATCTTCTAATCATGGTGAAAGATCTTCAATATCTCCCATAGAGATCATCCACTTTTGTTTTCTTACCTACAACCTTTCTTTATATCATAGGGAAAAGAAAACATATAAAGGGTGTGCTCAAATTCTCAGTAAGGGTAAGAAAGGATAAAATAAAACAAACCATATACATTTGAACTTAAAAACATGAACATAATGTTTAATCGCCAATATCTTGAGCAATGAAATAAAACATGCCATTACGTAAGGCATAGATCATAATGGAACATAAATCCTGATAAAATAGCATGGGAATAAAGTATGTAACTATAGAAAACCATTAATCACTTGATATGATTCCATAGTATCCAAGGTATTACTGCCAAGACCATCTTAATGGACAAAGTCCCTTACTGAATCGATTTCACTCCTCGTTCCAGTCCTGTATCACTGAACCGGATTTACTTTTCGTTCCAGCCATGTTTATCTCATGAGATATAAATCATTACCCAATTTATTGGAGGGAGATATAGGTCCCACCCATCTCATAATAAAATAATTCTTACCTGTGCCACATAATAAACATAAATCATTCATCATAACCCTAAGAATAAAATGGGTTTCGTAAACATCATCCCATCATAACATCATCCATATAAAACAAATGGATATCATTTCATCATAAGAATAATGAAAACATGTAAATAATAGATACATTATACTTGAAACATAATCATGCTAAATAATTTTATCTTATATGGAAAATAGTTTTGACAAAACACTTGAAATGAATTCTTGAGGAAAATATCCTTTCTTCTTCAGAATCATTTTCTTTTCACAAAATGCCATGAAATTTTAAAAGAAAAATATTTTGTTGAAAATATTCATGAAATATCTTAGAGTAAGATTAATGAAAATAAGGCATTATGAAACCGTAAAAATCCATTCACGCCGTGTAAGATAAAAAACATTCTTCTCGTACTTTTGTCGGAAAAGTCAAAAAGAACCTCGTATGGTAAACAAAAGAAAGATTCATTACATGCCATGTAGTAAAAATAAAAAATAGGTAAAAAGAAATTTAAACATACGTGAAATAATTTTTAGAATTCAGGTTCATGGATGATAAATAAAACCCTAGTAAATACTTACAAATAAACAATCTCACATATAAACAAGAATGGAAAAGTTATCCTTTACCTTATGTCTGATATGCTTCGTATGGATCCGAACCTCCTATATAATGATTTAAATAATGTAATATAATTATTAAAAAATCATATTCATTATTTTGATATCATATATCATTCACTTATGATTTTATATTACCTGTTCTTTTGTAAATTCAATTTTAAAGTAGCATTTTGGGTAAAATCATTTCATTTATCGTACGTGTTTCGATTTGTTGTTCTTGATAATATTACTCATATCTTTATTTACTTAATTCCATAATGTAAAATTTTATTTATATATAGTATATATTCGGTATATAAATATATATGATAGATCGATAAATGGAATGAAATACACCGTTTATGGAGACGGTAGGTCGTACGTACGCATGAACGCTGTTTTCATTTCCTTATTGAATTGAATGAAATTAAGTAAATGAAACATATATGAACATAAATCCAGTATCATTATTATGTAATATATTTCATGATTATTTATTATATATATACTTTATAATCATACTAATGGTTAATCATGGAAACTGAATGTCATTGCGTTTGTAGAGACGGTAGTCTGTATGTATGCACGAGCGATGATATCATTCTCATAATTATTGAATAGAATGTGAGTGGATGATATAATTTCTCAGAATCAGTATGATGTTATAATAACCATATATAGTTATTATTTACAGCACTATACCAATCCAAGTAATCTGGTGGTGGAAAAACTAATCACAGCACTACGTGGAGACGGTATCCCGTACCTACGCACGCACGGTGATTTTGTTTTCCGTAGGATGGATAGAAGGTGAAATGGGGTTGTTTAATATTTATAATATCATATCAGTATATTATTGATACTGATTGTACTACATTACAATGAAACAACTAAATAAGAGGAAGTTGAAGAATAAATAAACTTGAAAGAATCGGTAGAAGAGATTACCTCTTCTTCGACGCTCTTCATTTAAGCTTCCTCATAAGGGACTAGAGTTGGTCTTTTAAGAAGACCAGAACCTACAAAATGTTTCTAGGAAATTTAGAAGAGAAATTGGCTGGGTTTTTCCAATATTGAAGGCTCAAGGTGTTGGGAAGAGGATAGGTAGGAGGTGCCCTTTTATATGGGATGAGAGGGGCACCTTCGAAAACCTCAAAAATATTAATTTATAATAAATCAAAACCCACTTAAAAACCTCCAAAAGTGACTCATATTCTAATATTAGATGTTTTAGGGTTGTAATAGCATCAAAAAATAAAATTTAGACCTGTCGGAAATTTATTTTAGACCTTATCAACTTTATTTATCCTTATTTAATCTATTTAATTTTATTTGTGGTAATAAGATTCCAAATTTTAAATTGTTATAAATAATTACTTATGTGTTGTGAATTGTCCATAATTGGATAATTTATGACATTTTAGACCATATAAATTTTAATTTATAATTTTTAAATATTTTTGTGATTTTTAAACAATTTTATATTATGTTATTTTTATGAAATAACAATAGTGTCAGTTTTGACACTATTTATTTATATGAATTTAAATAAAATCCACACAGAATATATGATCAAACTAAAATATTTAATAGATTAATATCATTTAATACATATCTAGAAAATTTTTGGAGCATATTAAATAGTTCATACAATATTTATTTTAATATTTTTTAGACCATTTATTTGATATTTCAATCAATAAAATAATTTCAACACCACTGTTGTTTCACCTTTAATGATAATTATTTAATCCCTAAAAATTCTAAATAAATTCACATTCTATAGATAATTGTATTAGATTTCTGGAGACTATTTATGTTCTAATTTTAATGAAGTTTATCAATAAAGTAAAATAATTATACTTGTAATATTTAAGAGAGTGACAGGTTGTCACTTTCTTTTGTTTTAATAAAAATTAAATTATTTTCATGGTCAAAATTTCATAAAATGAATCTATTTTAACCCTTAGGTTATATTGGTAAACTTTTAGTCATCCAATAGAATTTTGGCAGGTGTTAGGGTTATTTTATAATCTTATTTTCACCCTTAATTATCTGATTTACCTTTAACTGCAGTAAATAAAAATTATCGTAGTTACTATTCATAATATCAAAAAAATAAAAGTAACCTATTAACATAATTAAGACCCACTTAAATCAAATATGGAATCCATTTTTAAAAATTCAAAACAGATAACTTTCTGTAATTAATTTAAAATTATTCCCATTGTTAAGAAAATGGGTCTTAAAAGTTAAAACATTGCCAAAGATTGAAATGTTTTTACATATAAATTCAATGTAAAATTAATGGTAATGACATAAATTATATTAAATAGTAAAAATATATTATATTTATACATTAAAACCATTCAATATTATAATTTATCCACATAAATTATTGTGATGGAAAAATTTGTTTTTAATTAAAATATACTGTGTTTTTCTATTCATTAAAATATGAAAGTTATCAGAATAATATGAAAAATTTGTCCAATGTAAATTTCATATCCTAATTCCAAAAAAGAATTTTATTTTTTCAAATTGAACTTATAATCATTTCAAAAACTATATTTAAAGTGGGTGCGCCATCAAAAGGAGGCAAAATTGCACTTTTTTAAAAATATTTAATTTACCCGAAAAATTTATTTTGTCCCCATACCATGTTCTAGAAAATGTGTAAGATGAATAATAATTTTATAAAATTGAAAATGTGGTTAATACTATTCATAACGGATAGTCCATTATAATATTATTATAATATATCATTTTCTAGTGAAACCTGGTATTGTGTACTACACACGCTATCGAGGAATGTCGTGATTACGTGTAATACTTGCCAATTCAGAGATGCATGTAGTGAAAGATCCCTTTTTGTTGCATGAAACACAAGATATCAATGAAATTAAAAATAATAATTCTCATAAAATCTCAGTTTGTTACATCCTCCCTTCTAAGGACCGTCATTTAGAGAAGCTGGTGGATGAGGCGTTCTTCTCTAAGTTGGTCTCTGAAGAAGAGATGATCGGAAATCCAGTGTACCCAGTTGCTCATGAAGGTTCCCCTTCATGTGAGAAGGGTGTACCCGAGAGACATTTTTCCAAAGAGTCCTCTGTAGTGGTTCTAGCTTTCAGTCTGTCGGACTGTTCATTGGTGTGCCACCAGTGTTGCCGTTTTGGGCATGTGGCGTCATCATGATCCTTCCCTCAAAAGATTTTCCATAGTTGCAGTTGTATGGATCTCTTAGAGAAGTTTATTTTTGAAGAATTTCATAATGAAGATGTTAAGACCGAGGACTTCTGGTACCTTACTACGAGGTAGGAGATGCTTTATCCATCAGATCTCCAATCACAGGTCTTGGGGTGAAGCTCACGCGCAGTCAGGAGTTGCTAGGGGTGTGAAGCCTTGGTCCTGGTTTTTTGTTTCATGTTTCCTTTAGAACATTTAATGTCTTTCCATTATTTGTTTTCTACTGTTAATGTTTTGATGTTGTTTTAAGCTCATAATTTCATCGGGAAGATATAATTAACATGTTATATTGGAATCCAAACTGTTTTTTTGTCTGATTATGGTCTTCAGAATCGTACTTTTTTTAAGGTGTGTTTGGCCCTGTATGAGTAGATCTTGGTTTAGCAGTGTTCGTTTAGAGATACAGGTGCTTATGAAGGAGTCAAAGCTTTTATTTATGCTTCAGTTTACTGCTGGGATTACATTTTTATATGAGGTTCTTCTTTTGTATTCGAGGTTTTTGGTTTGGGTCAAGCTTTCCAAGTTATAGTGGAGGTGTTGTTTCGCTTGTTCTATAGAAGTTAGTTTAGATTGGTTGGGAGTTCTCATTACCCCCCCCCCCACCCCACCCCTTCCTGGGGTGCTATGTTTGGGTGTTAAATTTTCATGATAGTTGGTGGGTATAACCCTCTCGTGTTCTCTTATTCTCATATGTTGTGGTTTCATTCGATTTCAACTGGTTATGGATTTAGGTTTTCTCTATCATTTCACTGGGTGACTTTTTGGGGGTACAAAGTGTATGTGGAGGGGAGAATTGTCACACCCTGAATTTCTAATTATTTTTTATATTATTATTTCTTGGATCCAGTTTCTCACGCCAAGGTCCAGGCTAGGTCCTGGCTTAAAATATTTATCATTTACCAACTCTAGCGGGTTTCAGACCCGTGCGCGGTCACCGCACGGTTGGTGGTCACCGCGCAGTCGACATGGGTACCTGTGCAATTGTCTAACGATTAAACTAAATAAAAATTTAAATAAATCTAGTTAAATGATTAAATTTTAATAATAATAATATTATTATTAATGAGGTGTTCTTATTGTTATTTTTTTTATTTTTTTTATTTTTTTATTATTATATTTTTTTAACTTTTATTATTATTATCTTTATTATTATTGTTTTTATTATTATTAATTATGGTTCTATTGATATTATTATTTTTATTATAATAAAAAAATAAAACTTTATCATGGACCCATCACCCCCCCCCATTTCCCCCATCCCATGCGCACCGTGCCAGCTCCACCCCCGTGGTTCCTCGTCGCCTCATGTCGTCCCTATGCACTCACCCCAGATGACACTCTTTTTTCCAATCCTAACACAGTTGTCCCAACCTCCCATGCATACAAGCCTCCCCTCTCTCTCCCCCTACAATATTCTCCCTACCCACTCGCTCTTCGTCTCCCCCTCCTCCTCACCTCCACCATCGACCCTTGCCCTCCTGCGCTCTAGCCATCCGACCTAGCCAGGTCGTCTAAGACCCTCCACCTACAGGATTGCATGCACCAACTAGGCCACCTCTGGCCACCATCACACTGACCACCTGCCATCCAGTCTCTCCCACTCTGACTAACTACCCCCTTCCTTCCTTTCTCTAGACCTAGTAGGCCTTGTCAGACCATCCTCATCTACCCTATCCTTGCCCTCCACTCTGAAAGTAGTGGCGCCTATTTCGCGCTCAGCCTCTTTACTCCGTCCATCGGCACATCCGAACCACCCTGTGTGTCACCTCTTTCATTCTTTGGTGTGTCCGCGTTCCACATTTCTGGCAACCATTTCCTATGGTATATTTATTAATTTTTTTCCTTAATTTCATATGTCGTGTTTTTATTAGTTTTGTTTGAAACTCTATTGTTGTAGTTGGGTTTCTTGTGTTTTTAATTATGATTTCGCAATGTGGATAATCTGCAGGGCATTTTTTTCTGCCTACTAAAGCGTCATTTTGTCAGCTCTTTCTTTGAGGTAGGAGAATCTGTGTTTTCCTTTCCGATTAAGTCCACTTAATACATGAGTATTTTGAATTAAATTATTGACTTAGTTCTCATCTTTTCAATTCACTTAGTTAACATCCTATAGGGTTTTAAAGTTATTTAGTTTTTATATAAATAGTTTTTAAGTACTTTATCTTATTATATTTATGTGTTCTTATGAAAAATGTGTTCATTGAATGTAAAATGTTGTTTTGATGATGCTTTAAGCATGACACGCACCTTCGATATACTCTGTAATAGGTTGTGAAAGTGTTTCCTATTTTAATGGATTGTTTAAAAATTATTTGGTCAATTTATCAGAATGTTTCTAAATTATTTCACCTATTTATAATTTTCTTAATAATTTGTTGCGTTCAATATAAAATTATTTATAAATTATTTGGTATGTTTATTAAGTTGTTTATAGATTGTTTCATTTGTTCATAAAAATTTTTAATACACTGTTTGACATTGAAAATGAAAATGTGGTTTTTGCATTATATTTTGGGTAGTGTTTTGGCTATTTGAAGTTAAGGGTCCTGTTGACAACCTTATTGTTTGTGTTAACTTGTTTTGGAAAGACTTTTTGAATATAGGGCAATGGTTTTTTTGATTTAAAGTGATTATTTTTGCTTCCTAAACAATGTTTCTTTAGAGCATTGTCGTTTTCCTTTGAAATGTGTTTTGACGTGAGTTTGAAAATGTTAAAATCCCATTTGGTTGATGTGAAATGATTGGGTGTTCATTTTTGATCTTAGGGGCCCATTTGGAACTTTAAACCCAAGGGTAATGTTTATACTAACTTTTAATGGAGATTGTGTTTTGTAAAAGTCTATGCTTGATTGAAAAATTTGAACATTTTATGAAATGGATTAAATGTTAAATAGTGTGATGACCCAGTTGGAACTTTGTTAATCTGAAATTATGGAATGTATTTTGGGGATGCTTCTGTCTAGGGTAACCCTTTATGGTTGAATGCAAAAGAAGCATCTGGTGATTAGGTAAGGTAAGTGCGGTGTGATGTGTTATGCATGCGAGGGCCTTCCTACTTACACAGTACTATTATAACCACCATGGGTTCCTGGGAATATTTTAGATGATTAAGTGATGATTGTAGATCAACCCCTATTAGACGGGTTGGTACCCCCTAGATTGGTTTTTAGGCCAGGTGGGCTCTGCCATTGGATTAACCAGTTATAGGGCGGCCAGTTGGTTATAGACTTAGGAGCTTCACCATACGCTGGTAGGTTGTTCCAAAACTGAGTATATCAAGGGGTCTTTTAGGGATGTTTAGGACCACCCCTGGTCATTAATCATTTTTCTTGTTTACCTTGAATTGTACTATATTCTCTTCCTGCTTGTTTATCTGATTATTTTTTACAGTACCCTAGTTTTCATTATATTGGAGTTTGGTTATAAAATGGCTTTTGGTTTTTTGAAATGATCAATTTTGTGTGTGGATTTTAAAATTGGAAAATAATATTTCTTATTTTAAAATGTGAAAAATCAACTTTGATATTTGTATTTAAAACAGGTGTTAATAGATTGGTTTAGGAAAGGAGACATTGGATTATGTGGCTTGTCTTGGAAATCCTACTGATAATTGTTCATGATCATACCTATTTTTATCATTTCAGTTGTAGGTTTACTTTACTCAGATTTTCAAGGCTGAGTTTCTCATTATTGGAGCAAGGTCAGACATTGGATGAGAGGTGACCTAGAAGGTCACATGGAGGTATGTTGATTTGTCCCATTTATATCTTTTCTACTGCTAAATTTAAGTTTTATTATTCTGTTTATTCATGGTTATTTATTTATCTTTTTGGGCCAAATCATTCTCAGTGATTAAATTTTGATGCCCGACACTAATTGTCAGCCCGTGGGGATCGGGAATTCCCTTTGACCCATGTCGCGGACAAGCTCAGGTGACCGGTTGAGGGTCGACCCATGTTGGTTCCTGATAATAATAGATTAAATACACTTATATTTTTTATTAATATTATGAAAATTTTGAAATATAAATATGACTTTTTGAGGACTTGGTAGTCTGCACATACAAATGAATGGCACGTTTATTTTCCATATAATGGGGAAATAAAATTGAAATCACTATCCTATAAAAATATTAATCATCTTATAAATATTATATTATTCACTAAATAAATCTTTTTTTAATCTAATAATATTGATTATGAAAAATAGAACATATCATTCAAGAAGGCGGTAATCTGCACTTACGAATGATGACATCTAAATTTTTCAAATGGTTTTGAAGGAAGATATAAAAGTAATATTAAATTAATATAATAACATTTAATAATATTATAAATAATTATATTATAATAATTTCATGGATTATAAAATGTTTTCTCAGGTGTAAAAATAAAATATTAAGATATCTAGGTTGAGAACATTACCTCTCCCTTTGAATGTTCTCCCAAAGGTAACACCTTAAGGAACCATAGATATGTATTTTGGTAAGAACATGGATTATAGGAAATGAGGAGTGGGTTTTGGAGAGTATAGGGTATACTTTTTTAAGATTTATATCATTTTAATGTTTAGAGAAATGTGGTGGAATTTATCTATTTTTATAAGTGGAAAAATCATTTTTTAAAATACTCATAACTTTTTCAATTTTGGAATGACACTATCAAAGGTGAATGACTATAAAAGTATAAAATTATGAATTTTGGGGTGAGATAAGTTCTTTAAATCCAAAACCACTCATTTGGACAAATGTTTCAAACATGTTTCAAGTATTTTACTACTATATTTCTAAATTTTACCATTATTCTTTTTTAACCTGGTAACTTGTTTTTAACCAGGTAAAATATATTTCATTAACAAAATTAGATAACCCTTACTACCAAATTTTTATATTATTGAAATAGATTTATAAAAAATATAATCTAATTTAATTTCTATATAATATAAAATTGACTTCAAAATTAAGATATTTAATATATAGAAAAACATTTTGTAGAAAAAATATTATTTTTACCATTAACCATTCTAAATATTTTTCAAAATATATAACAAATTAAATGATTAATAATATATTTTTATATATGTGTAAAAATTCTGTCAAAGTAATTATATAAAATAGATCAATTTATTTTATCAGAAAAAATTAATCAACAATATTACAATAGTTCTTTGTAAAAACCATTTCACCATTATCAAGGCCATAAATACTAATCTCAATAATCATATTTGTATGCCTAAAAAATTGAATTGTACATATTAAATAAAATGAAAATTTTGATCAAAAATATGTAATACTTTTTTTGAATTAATATATACAAATTTTGAAAAATAATTTTTAATAAAAGATGATAAAATAGTTGTTAGAGTTATATATTACTTAAGTTTCAAAATGTTCAACATATGATTTATAAATTCCACATAATATTTTAAAATGATTTATTTTTATCAATAAATATATTTTATGTCTAATTAAAAAATTATATCTTTTAAATTAATTTTTATTTCATGATAAATTTTAGACATTATAAAATTAGTAAAAATTCATTTTTTCTATTCACTTAAAAAAATTATTTTAGAAAAATAAAAAAATTATTCAAAAGATAATTTTGACATAAATAATTAAAATATAAGTTTATTTAATAAAATGAAAATTATAAATTTTATAAATATTTCTTTTAATGGGAAATATAGTATATAAAGAAAATAGATTTTATTAAAACTCCATTTTAAAATATTAGGTGTTCTTAATATTGTTTTGCATGCATTTATAATTGATTATTATAATTTTATGTACTAGTTGTTTTATTATTCATAAATTTTATTAATAATATCAATCACAAATTTCATGTTTCCTTTAGTTTTGTTATGTTTATGAATAAATCTATTTAGTATATTAGCATTATTTAAAAGAAGGATATAGATTAAAATCATTGGAATTTACATTCTCCTCCCATCCCTAAAAATAAATTTCATCCTCAAAATTTTAATTATTTCTTTAGAATAACAAAACATGAGTGTGCCTAAAAGATTATATTGACTCAAGATATAGTTTCTACAAAGATAAAAACATTCCTATTTTTTTACGACTATGTAACATATATTTTCACTCAAAATAGTCATATATTAAAATTCTCTAGCATTTATTAAAAATAATCCTTTATAAGAAATTATTAGTTGTATCTAGATACATACCTTTGATAGCTTCATTTTTGTGATCTTTTTTCCAACCAAATATTATATCCTAAATGTTTATGTTAATATTCAATGATCATAGGAATATAAAATCTCATTAATAGTATGAATTCTCTAAGGGAACCTTCATTTCATCATATGAAACTATTGATTCAACTATGATATAACTAGAAAAACATATAACACCATTGGTTTATCATAATGTTTTAATTATAATATTTCAATTACCTTATCTAAATTAACTATTTGTATATAACATCCTCAAATTCCATTTAAATCTATCACAATGGCTATTAATGATTATGTTAATCACCAAATCATAAAAATAAGGAGTTTCTGTCTAGGTTTTCAATCTTAAGACCACTCATTAAATAATGGGTGAAAATCATGTTAATGCCCAATCATCATTTTTCCGGATGATTAAATCTTGGTGCATCTATTCCACATCCGTATTCACTTTTTGAGTATACATAAAGGAATTTAATTTTTTAGAAACCACACAATTGATACATTAAAAAAATGATATGTTGTCTTATACATATGCATATACCTTAGAAGTTTTCATTTCATTATTACTAAAGTGATCTTTTATTAATCCCCTAAAATAAATAAACTTGTCCAAAAAAGGGCTAAACTCTACTCTTACACCACTTATAACCATCCAAGATAAACCTATCTTTATATTATAATATTTTCATAGGTTAATCTTTTAATCTCACAAATAATAATAAAATCATAAGAATTAAATTTTCAAGGTCATTGAGGACAAGTGCATAATAATATTAATTTAATATAATTATGAACATCTCTCCATGATTTAGCTACACTAGACTCTATTCTATACTACTTAAATGGAATAATTAACTTCATAACCTGGATAATGGAAACATAATAAAGGGCTTATCTCAAAAAAATGTACGGGGAAATTCTTTTAAACATGTCATTTGGGGTTAGATTTAAGGAATATGATAAATGTCAATATAGGAGAAATAATATATTAAAAATAAAATATAACAATAATAGTCTGACCTAACTCAAGATATAAGGACTTGTAATCTCAAATGAATAAACATGTACCATGGAACAATAGTGTGAGAAAAAATTCATTGGAGGATGATATAGGACCACACCCATCATTATCCATACATATATGTGCCATAAAAAAATAATTAATTTTAAATATCAATAAATACATTGGAATATAAGGGTTTTGATTCATCAAATCATAATAAACTATTAGAAAGAAAAATGGGCCTCATATAATATATATATTTTGTCACCAAAATTGACCTTAACAATGCAGTTGGTCGATACTCCAAAATTAATCACCCAAAAGACAATTTTCTAGGAAAATTAAAAATTTGATTATCAAAAATAATTTCCTGGGAAATAATTATTTTTGAGATAAAATTTTAAATGGTATAAAAATAGTAAAATAATTTTTTAAAAATGTTTTTAGATAATTTTTTAAAAGAATTAAAAAATATCACATAGAAATTTTATTTTCAAAAGTGAAAACATTAGAATGCATTTTCTTTAAAATGAATATTTTGTAATAGGTCCTATAAAATATATATAGGTTATCATAAAAAATGCTCAGTGAATGATAAAAAAATTTATTATGAAAGGATTTAATACTTTTTATATTTTTTAAAATAACTTTGTTTAAAACCGACATTGTAAAAATAGGTAGTGAAAATTATCCTTGAAAATTGGTAATGGAAAATAAATTCACATGAGGAAAAACATATTTTGATTTCAAAATAATAAAGGAAAATATTTTTGGGAATAAATAATTATCTTTAAATGAGATGGTATTTTTCTTTAAATTGTGTACTATTATGAGAAGGAAATTCATTGAGAAATAATGTTTGATTTTAAAAGATAATTTTACCCAAAGACAAAAGAGTAAATATCGTATGAAATAATAAATATAATAATTTTTCAAACATAAAATAATGATGATCAAGGATTATATTTCAACTAAAAAAATTAAATTTTAGTTAACCAAATCCATTATAGATATCATAATCCAAAAACATATAGGCATTTATAAAATGGATTTATGTGGTAGAAATATAAATCCACAGAAAGCAAAGCTAAAATACTATAAAATTAAATAAAAAAGTAGAACT
Organism: Viscum album; assembly: GCA_963277665.1. Classification (NCBI taxonomy): domain Eukaryota; kingdom Viridiplantae; phylum Streptophyta; class Magnoliopsida; order Santalales; family Viscaceae; genus Viscum; species Viscum album. Next base: position 114,763 of record CAUJRU010001541.1, on the reverse strand, counting down.
TACCCAAATTTTATGAAATAATTTCTTTAATAAAAAACATAAATCAATAAATGAGTATTCTATTAAAAAATCCTTATGTCATCATTATATGTAAAATTGAAATCCCTTAAAATATTGAAAATGAGATGGATTTTTATATCCCTTTTATTTCTTTAAAATAATAATAAAATAAATCTATATCCAAAATACATACCACAAAAAGTGAAAAAGTGGAGAATATTCATCATATCCCAACAAATAAAAATTTAGATGCAAAAAACTATGTGGTAATGGTTAAGTAAGAATCAATATAATATAAGGTATATATCCTAAAATGGATATTAAATTACCATGTTATTAATGATATTAATTTTACATAAAGAAAATATGGTATTTAATACACTATATAAAAGTAAATATGTTTTGAAATATTAAACATGTCTTGTTGATTCTAAATGAGAGGAAAGAAACCCTTACCATAGTTCTGGATTCATTCTATCCATGATCCTGATGTCCTAGATACAAAAAGTATGTTCATTAAAAAAATTATTAAGAAACTTTTCAAAATATATTTCATTTTTTAATGTCTATTTATTATAATATGTTAATTATTTGTTAAATATTTTTCACTTAAAGAGGCTACTTGAGGTGGTTTTGTCAATTTCCTTAAAACATACATAGTATATTGACTATGGTATAAATTTTATAAAATATATTAATAAAATTTATAAATATATAGTTTTATCTATTTTAATATTCCATTAACAAAACATTTATACATTTTATTATCTTTTCCCAAAATGGACTCAAATTGAGAAAGGTTCCTTGACATATTCATTTAAGGTGAATACGTTTTTTATGATGATTTATTATAAATAAGACTTTTATATTGTCCAATATTATATTTCCAAAATATTAATAATAACATAAATATCATTTAATAAATTTAAAACATTATAAAATTCATCCATGTAATGATATAGTGTAAAGTGAAATATGACATATTTTGGAGGTGGTAGTCTTCACATACTCACAAACAATACTTTCAATTTACATAAAAATGACTAGGAAAAAATAATTACCCTTTAGAATTGTTAGTATGTTAAAAGATAATATATTATTTATTCAACAAATATTTCAGGTCAACTATGAATCATTTTTATGAGAAATAGAACACACCTTTCATAGATGTGGTAATCCACAGGTACACAAGACAATATATTCATTTTTCAAATTGTTATGGGGGAAAGAAAAAAAGTTATATTTTATTATTATAATAAGATTTGATCATATTATTATTATTGATGTTATCATTATTACAAGGATTATAATGGTTTTGAGGAGGTAAAATAATAAAATAAATTTGATATCTAGTGTAATGAATCGGGTTTTTCGTCTACTATTTTTTAGATTTTATTTAAAATATTTTTGAGACCATTCACTAAAGAATCATGTGACTCTAAGGATTGGTGTGTATGGAATAAATGATAGAAATATATAATATAAATTAAATAACATGATGGATCATTTTTCCTAGGAAGATAAGTAACACTTGTGTGGGGGGGCGAATCAGAGATCTGGAGGCACCGTTGAGTACATAATGCAGGTTTTACCCTTGGTTTGAGATAACCTTTTTTGGCACAAGGTGTTTGTGAAAATGTTTTAATGGGCGAAATTGAAGAAAATAAATTTATTTATTTATTTATTTATTTTATTTTGACGTATAGATTGAGTTATCTATAAATCCATAGTGATATATTTTGTCTCATGGTTGGCTATTAAACCCTGGATACCTATAGATCATTGGAGGAGAGCATTATTAGTTAACGATGATGGATAAAGACCTGATCATTAATCATTGATCCAATAGAGTTCATGGACATCATCAGTGATGGAAACACAAAGCTATTCATTATCAATAATCGATCAAAACTCTAGGTAGGATGTTTATTTTTGTTCTTCGTCATGTTCTTTGGTCTCAGATGAACATAGATCAATCACTTGAATAGAATTCATATGTGCATCATCATTAGATTAAAACTCATGGATTATTGTCTATAAATTACTCATTTATTTTCTATTTATATGAAATTTAAATAAGGATAAATGAACATAGGGTGAGGTTTTTTATTATTTTTTATTTCTTATAAATCCGCTGCCCCCTCATTCTCTGCACGTTCATCATGAGAAATTAATTTGGCACATGGTACAATGATTACCTATTATTTGATCATTGAGAGAATGTTATTTAGTGAAACTGATGAATACCATGAGTGAGTTTCATGCTCAAGGGATTGATAAAGGTGTGATGATAGAAGAGGGAGAGTAGAGGTGGATTATATAGATTTGTGGATTCTGCTATTCCTCGTTTTCAAGAGAAATGATTAATTTCTCGATGTGGTTTTTTTAGTAGATTGGATTCTTGATTCTAGTGATATATGAAGGAAAGGGTTACCTAACCACAGATCTATGGGTTTCAGTGAGGAAGGTCAATTTGGTGATATGGAGAACATTTCAAAGGAATATCCTACTATATCTGGAAAATCCTCATAAACGCATTGTATATTTTGAGATTACACTCAATGTGGGACCCCCCCCCCCCCCATTATGGTGTGATGTTTTTTGGATGGAGTTAAGTATAACATTCCATGTGACATGGTCTCACACCATGATACCCCTCTATGATGGCTCAACATATACCTCAGAGTGTAAAAAAATATAGGCAAAAGTTTATGGCATGGAAATTCTATATACTTGGAAAGAGACATGACTAGGTGTACATGACATGTCCATGAGTACACATGTACAAACTAGTGAAACAGATAGGGTGTCGGTCAATCACTACACACCCTGTCTGTCACTCACATATTGTGTATGTTAAGGTTTCCATGTCGTTTAGGGAATCACCATATGAGAAGTTCTAGGTTGATCAATGAATGCCATGTACTCTAAATACAAAAAGTAAAATCCCATAGATATAGATTGATGCGCTTTATCTCTTCAATTTATAGAAGTGTTGGTAGAGTGGTTTTTTTGTTCCTTTCCCTAAAGGGTAAAGTGAGGCATTACATCCACATCTTAGTATTGTGATCCAACATAGATTATGAATCCTTTATAAAGTTCATAGCATCCCTCCCTAATACTACAGTGAGTTCCTCTTTCATCTTTACACCCTAGGTGGGGTTTGTGGAATCAGTGTTACCTCCTTGAGTGGGTCATTGATCATCTATCTAACAGGTTGTACCAGTAGGATTTTTGGTATCATTGTAATATGATACCCAATATAGAAGTCTAATCTAGATTGGGTCTTTGGTGTCCCCTAGTGGGTCTAGGAAAGACCCCCTATTTGAGTATTAGCGTCTTGTAAGTTACGTGATCTTTCTTGGGTGGGGACCAATGATATTGACCTACTTAATGAGTGTCTCTGGTGATTTCATGGATCGTAGAGTGCATTCTAATTCAAGGATCATTGCTTCATAAAGAATCATGTGACTATAAATTTTATGTGACTACCTGGTGGTGTGTTGTCCTTCCAAGGTATATTTGGGTGTTTTCTATTATACATTGATTGTTATATCCTTAAATTGATATGACTATACTGGATTCCTCATGTTTAGTGGTTTCAAAGTGCCCTATTGGGTATTATTGTAACACCTGAGACTTTTATGATAAATATTTTGTTTTTGTGTTATATAAATCATCAAAGGAATCTTTCACTACACACAACACTATCTTGTCTTGCTTTAGACGCAACCGCGGCCTTCCTCGATAGCTTGTGTTGTACGCAATACCGAGTTTCACTAAACAACGATATGCTATTAAAATATTATTAAAACTAGCCGTTATGAATAGTAATACCCACTTTTTAAAATTTTATAAATTTTATCTTTCAAAATGGACTTCATTTTTGGATTCAGAATTTAGATATTAGCCTAGGGTGAAATTTTGGTATTTTTCTGAAAACATTCAATTTTTGATGACTAGTGAAAACACTGAGTTAATATTTAAAAACCGACTTTTTATTTAAATAATTATTTATTTTATTTAAATTTATTTTAGTTCAAAATTGATACATAATACCTATATAAGTTCAATTCAATTCATTGGAGTCATTTTATAATAATTTTAGATATATAAAAATTTTATTGAACTTTCCACCGTCTTTTACCTACCTCGTAGAAGAATTTCCAAATTCACATAAAAATTAATTTTACCACTTTTGTGAATGGAATTTCAAAAAATGAGAGAGACACGGTTGATGTCAGTAAGTAAAATGTGGTTCAATGAGATAAAATAATTTTTGGTGAATACTAACTTTTTACTTTTTTTACCACGGTTAAAAGTAAATAGGGTAATTAAGGGTGAAAATGATATTATTATTACCCTAACACATGTCATAATTCTATTGGATAAGTGTAATTAGACAGAAAACAACATTAGGAATATAATATGACCATTTAGGCCCACTTGTATTAGATTAGGAAATTTATTATTAATTTATTTAAAGAAGGGTTAAAATAGTTAAAATCAATGTTTAATAACTAAATAATTTTTAATATAGGGTTATACATAAGATAAATTCAACTATAAATATTCCGTAGAAAGATAAAACTATTTCCTACATAAGGATATTTTATTTGTAATTTTTAGATATTAAGTAATTTAATTTATTTATGACACAATGATGATGCAGTAATCATCTTAATAATAAAATATTGACATAATTGATGTTATAAATGCTCAAATAAATATAATTTGAGACTTTTTATGAATTAAAATAATTTTATAGGATAATATGAATTTTTAGTATGGATTTTATTAACGTTTTTTGAAATAATCTTTCTATTATGATTTTCACAAACATCAATTACCAAATAGTGTCAAAATTGACATAAAATAGTTTTTTAGAAAATATTATATTATTAATTGTTATTCTCTTCCTAAAAATCTAGGGTTTGAAAAAATTACTTAGATAAGGTTATATATATTAATAATAAACAACTTGGGGTTCTTTTGGCTTTTTATAGTAAGTTTATTAACCTTATAGTGTAAGAAAACAAGAAGACACGGTAAAAGTTAAATTATCTAACTTAAAGTTAAATCTAAATGATAAGGTTAAAATAGATACCTAAACTTGTCTAAATTCTATTTGATGAGAGTATTTAGACCCATCCCCACATTATCTTCGAAATAAATATATTTGGAGCTATTAAAAATCGAATATGGCTTTATAATAAAATAATATATTTAGTTTTTCCAAAGGTGCCCCTCTCCTCCCTTATAAAAGGGTACCTCCTCCCTCTCTTCCCCACACCACTTTGAGCATTCAAGCTCGGACAAACCCTACCAAATTCTCTTATCCAATTCCCTAGAAACATCCTATAGTTCATTTTATTCTTCAAAGACCAATTTTAGTGCCCTAAAAGGAGGTCTCAAAGAGGCACTTCAAAGAATAGGTAATGTCGGTTACCGATTCTTTCAACTTTATTTCTTCTTCCACTTCGTCTTCATTAGTTGTTTAATTATGAAGTAATAACATCAGTATCACTCATATACTGATATGTCATTATAATTATGAAACAACCCTATTTCACCATCTATCCATCCTATGGAAAACGAAGTCACCGTGCGTGCGTACGTACGGAATACCGTCTCCACGCTGTGGTGTAATCTATTTTCCACCACTACCTTACTTGGATGGGTATTATGGTGTTAAGAATAACTATATATGATTATTGTAAATTGATATTGATTCTTAAATATTATACATACACTCCCATACAATTCCACGATCATGGGAATGATATCATCACTCGTGCGTACGTACGGAATATCGTCTCCATGATGTGATGTGGATCGTTCTACATGATCTTCATTGCATAATGATTATATAAATGAATTGAATTAATTAATATGATATATATTACGCTAATACCATTCTGTAAATTAGGTATATATAACCTAAAAAGAATAATAGGAATTTATTCGACAAAACACGCATAAGAACAAAAAGTAATAAACACCTGAATAACAAGTAGTAATGAAATATTACTAATAAGAAGCTAAGAATATTACCATATATGATATCATAAAAATAAGTATGATTCTGTAATAAGTCAATAAAATTATTTAAATCATTATATAGGAGGTTCGGACACTTATGAAGCAAATCGGAACTAAGGTAGGGGAAACTTTCGCAATCTCATTATTTTCCGAGATTGTTTATACTTCAGAATTTACTGGGGAATATTTATAATACAAATAATTGTTTCCTCAATATTTTATATTATTTCCATCCACCTATAATTTTTTAAATCCAATTTTACCCTTCGGTGAGTTTTTAGTAAATGATATGAAAGGAATCTTTGGTCGTTTTTCGTATGAGGTACTTTTTTACTTTTCCGGCCAAAGTACGGGAAGAATTTTTTTTAACTTATACGGAATGAATGGATTTTTTTAGAACATTATTTCAATGAAGCTTACTTTACAAGTTTTTAATTTTATTTTTAATCAACTTTTTTTTCAAAATTATATGACATGTTAAGAAAGGAAAATGTTTTTGAAGTAAAAAGGATATTTTCCTCAAGAATGGAGTTCAAGTGTTTTATCAAAATTATTTTACTTCTAAGATAATATAAGGTTCTATTTATATCCATATTTTTATATTTATTCTATTATTATATGATGGAATTATTTTTATGTTGTCCTTTTATCTTTTATGGATTATGTTATGATGACGTGATGTTTAAAAATCCCATTTTTATTACATGGGTTATGCTATGATGTATGGTTTATGATTTTGTGGCACACATAAGAATGGTATCATTATGAGATGGGTGGGACCTATATCTCCCTCCAATGCATTGGGTAATGATTTATATCTCATGAGATAGACATGGCTGGAATGACAGCTTAATCCAGTTCAGTGAAACAGGACTGAAATGAGGAGTGAACTCAGTTTAGAAGTGGACTTTGTCTGCTAAGATAGTCTTGTCAATGAGTCTTGACTACTATGAAATGATTCTCTATGATTATGTGTGTATTCCGAAAAGATTCATGTTTATGTTATAATTATTGGGATTATATTTCACTACTATGATTTATCCCATGTTATGAAATTATGATCTCTTTTTCAGGTTAATATTTCCAAAATGATATGTTCTTATGAATATGATGTGATTGATAGTTCTTTTGTTTACCCTTATTGAGCATTTGAGATCACCCTTTTGTATGTTTTATTTTCCCCAGGTAAGGAAGAATGATATTAAGTAAGATATTCCAAAAGGGACTCTAGATATGATAAAATAAAAGGGAGACTGTGTAGATGATTTATGAACCAGTTGTTTATGATTCCCAGTTTCTAATGTCACTATACATATACGGTCCTTTCTTGGTTTTGTTATATGTTGTAATAAGTGTGCTTCAATTTTGAAGTAATAACAATGTATGTAAAGTATGGGACATTATAATTGGTATCAGAGGAAACGTATAGTCAACCTTTGGAAACTATGATGTGAAAGCCTTAGTAAGAACCCTAAGGATAAGTCTAAGCAAAGAACATGATCTTAGTGTTTTAAAAATGGCCATGAACAACCTATGATAATACCTTAAGTGTGAAATTTTATTCGTGATTATGTGTTTTTTCTATTATAATTAGTGTTTTTCACACTATTCTTCTTGGTTTTAGTCAATGGATGGAACCCGAATGAATCGTGTTAATGCGGAATGCGATGGGCAATGCAATGATTGTCCCCCTGAGCAACCAGACGTTATGGGAGCTAGAATGAAAAATCTTGTAGCCATGATCACATAACATTCTCAATCTATTAATCATGTAGGACTTCCAAATGAGGAAAGGAAGGAGCAAAATTCTATTGAATCCTTTATGAGGCGGCGTCCACCTTCATTCAGCAGGTCTACTGATCCATTAGTTGTTGAACAATGGATTAGTACTACTGAAAACATATTTTCAGTTCTTCAATGTTATGAACATGATAAAGTCATCTTAGTGGTGTGTCGTTTGGAAGGAGATTTTAATAAATGGTGGAATCTTATCAAGAATACGAGGAAAATAGATGAAATTGAGTCCATGGAATGGGACGAGTTCAAGAACATATTTTTCAATAAGTACTTCCCACGTATTCTTAGAAGGAAGATGTAGGAGTTTATTGAACTAAAGAAAAAGAATGATGAATCTGTTGGTACCTATGAAGAAAATTTTACAAGACTTGCAAGGTACTCTTCTGGTATTATTATCCAACCTAAGAGTAAGATCGATCGATTCTTTAGTGGCTTAAAACCAAGTCTTCGAATGGAGTTATCCATAATGGACTTCAATAGCTACAAGGAAATTGTTCGATGTGATCTCAAAGTTGAGATGGAGATTGTAATAACCCATCAGTCATATGGGTTTGATAAGAAGAGGAAAATGGAATTCAAAATAAAATCTAAAGAGCAAACTGAAAAGAAGATGAGTTTTCCCTTATGCTCAAAGTGTGGATGGAAACACGGAGGGAGTTGTCTTAAAGGGACAAGTAAATGTTTCAAATGTGGAAAGGAAGGTCATCGGGCATTTGAATGCCGCAATGATGGGAAGAAGATGTCTAGTGATGCAAACAAAGAGAAGGCTACACAGAGTGCACCTCCTACACATCAATGTTACAAGTGCAAGGAAATGGGTAATTATGACAATAAATTCCCAAATCCAAGGGTTGTTGATGATGATCCACGTCAACAAAGTCTTAATGATGAAGAAAAATGAAAGTCACATGAAATTTCTATCAGCGATGTGGAGTACGATAGTGATGTGGTGAAAGGTACACTTACCATTCACTCTAAAGTAGCAAATGTTTTATTTGATTCTGTATCCACCCACTCTTTTATTTCTGAAGAATTTTCTAAGGGTATCGATGTATTACCTCAACAACTAGATGTTGAGTTAGCTGTGACAACCCCTAATGGCACAACAGTCGCATCAAAAGTTTATAATTCTTCTCCAATTGAAGTTTGTGGGAAAGTGCTTCCTGCAAATCTTGTGATCCTTTCTATAGTGGAATTCGATGTGATTCTTGGCATGGATTGTATTTCTCTATATGGAGCTCATATCAATTTCCAAAGAAGGGAAGTCACATTTCATATTCCAGATTAATCTATGATAGTCTATTGATGCAAGGATGAACATAACCTTCCATTGGAAATTTCTTCCATCTTATGGGTCTTGATTCAACTAAATTAAGGTTATTTATCTCAAATGGTTGGTGAGAAACTCACGATTAAGAATATTCCCATTGTATGGGAGTTTTATGATGTCTTTCCAGAGGAATTTCTAGGTCTTCCACGAAATATTGAAGTTGAGTTTTCAATAGAACTCGAACCGGGTTCTTTGCCTATTTCAAAGACACCTTATAGAATGGCCCCAATTGAGTTGTAGTAATAGAAGAAGTAACTCCCAGAGAATCTTGATAAAGGATTCATATTCCCTAGTGCGTCACCTTGGGGAGCACCTGTTCTGTTTGTTAAGAAGAAAGATGGATCAATGAGACTCTGCATTGATTATCGATAACTTAACAATATCACTCTTAAGAACAAATATCCTCTCCCATGCATTGATGACTTATTTGACCAACTACTCGGAACTCAATACTTTTCCAAGATTGATCTTCATTCATGGTATCATCAATTAAGGGTCAAAAGGGAGGATATACCAAAGACATCTTTCTGTACAAGGTATGGACACTATGAATTTATTGTGATGCCATTTGGTCTTACTAGTGCCCCTGCTATCTTCATGGATCTAATGAATAGAGTCCTTAGAGACTATCTTGATCAGTTTGTGGTAGTCTTTATAAAAGATAATCTTGTCTACTCAAAGAGTAAGGAAGAACATGAAGATCACTTGAGAATTATATTAAAGACCCTTAGAAAGGAGAAGCTTTATGCCAAATTTTCCAAGCGTGAATTTTGGAATCAAAAAGTTTCATTTTTGGGTCACATAATCTCAAAAGAGGGGATATCTGTGGATCCAACAAAAATAGAGGATATTAAAAGATGGTCGAGACCAACAACAGTAACTGATATCCGAAGTTTTCTTGGTTTGGCTAGATATTATTGACATTTTGTGAATGATTTTTCACGATTATCTAATCCACTCACCAAGTTGACTCGGATAGGAGTTAAGTTTGTTTGGACGGAGGAATGTGAAGATAATTTCAAGGAGTTGAAAAGAAGGTTATCCAGTGAACCTATGCTCACACTACCATGTAGTAGAGAAAGGTTTGTGATCTACAGTGATGCATCCAAGAAGGGTCTGGGGTGTGTTCTTCTGAAAAATGATATGGTGATAGCTTATTCCTCATGAAAGTTGAAAATCCATGAGAAAAATTACCCAACTCATGAGTTCATGTTATTTGCGGTAATATTTGCATTAAATATTTGGAGGCATTATATTTATAGAGAAAGGTGTGATATTTATACTGATCATAAAAGTTTAAAGTATATTTTCACACAAAAGGAGATGAATATGCGCCAAAGAAGATGGTTGGAGCTGGTTAAGGATTACGAATACTCAATTCATTACCACCCTAGGAAAGCAAACAAGGTGGAAGCTGCATTAAGTCAACAAGACCATGATAGCTTATCCATGATGAGGGTCACAAAAGATCTAATATTTATGGATTTACAAAGGATGGATCTTGGAATTATAATAAAAGGGGAAAATCGTATCTTTCTCAAATGAATGTTCAACCATCTATACATGTGAAGATTAAAGAGGCACAGAAAGAAGATGTAGAGTCACAAAAGAATGTGATAAATGTTCCTGAATTCAACCTTGATTTTGATGGGATAATAATGTTTAGGAATCGGGTTTGTGTTCCTCCCATCCAAAAATTAAAGAAGGAGCTTCTGGATGAGTCTCATAGTTCTTCATTCTCTATTCATCTTGGAAGCACAAAGATGTATAGGGACCTGAAAGAGTACTTCTGGTGGGATGGCATGAAAAGAGATGTTTCTAAATATGTCTCTCGATGCTTGGTTTGTCATCAAGTTAAAGATGAGAGACATAAGTCTAAGGGGATGTTACATCCATTACCCATACCAGAATGGAAATGGGAAAACATCACTATAGACATTGTCACTGGACTTCCTAAAACATCTAAAGGAAATAATGGTATTTGGGTAATAGTTGATCGTCTTACAAATTCTTCACACTTCATTGCTATTAGAGAGGATTTCTCTCTAGATCAGCTTGCCAGGATATATATAAAGGAATTGGTAAGATTTCATGGAGTACCACTTTCCATTATATCTGATCAGGATCTGAGATTTACCTCGAAGTTCTGGTGAAGTCTTTAGCATAATTTGGATATAGAGTTGAGTTTTAGTACTGCTTATCATCCTCAGACAGACGGTCAGTTTGGTAGGAAAATTAAAACTCTAGAAGATATGTTGAGAGCATTCTCTATAGATTTCAAAGGTGGTTGGGATCAACACCTACCTTTGGTGGAATTTTCTTATAATAATAGCTTTCACTCCAGTATTCAAATGGATCCTTATAAAGCTCTCTATGGAAAGAAATGCAGGACTCCAACTTGCTGGGATGAAGTTGGGGAAAGACAGCTATTAAGACCTGATCTTGTTGATGAG
>CAUJRU010001541.1:0-102941 GCA_963277665.1 Viscum album | reverse complement strand
TGACACCTAAGGCTAGATGAACCCAGTCTTAGTAAATATAGTGGATACCTATATAAGTTCAATGCAATTCATTGGAGTCATTTTATAATAATTTTAGATATATAAAAATTTTATTGAACTTTTCACTGTCTTTTACCCACCTCCTATGAGAATTTCCAAATTCACATAAAACATAATTTTACCAATTTTATGAATGGAATTTCAATAAATCTGAGAGACACGGTTTATTTCAGTAAGTAAAATGTGGTTTAATGAGATGAAAATAATTTTTGGTGAATAGTAACTGTTTACTTTTTTTTACCACGGTTAAAAGTAAATAGGGTAATTAAGGGTAAAAATGATATTATTATTACCGTAACACATGTAATAATTCTATTTTATAAGTTTAATTAGACAAAAAACAACTTTAGGAATAAAATATGACTATTTAGGCCCACTTTTTTTAGATTCAGACATTTATTATTAATTTATTTAAAGAAGGGTTAAAATAGCTAGAATCAAAGATTAGTAACTAAATCATTTTTAATATAGGGTTTTACATAAGATAAAATAGACTATAAATATTAATTAGAAATATAAAATGATTTAGTACATAATTACATTTTATTTGTAATTTTTAGACATTATAAAATTTAATTTATTTATGACACAATGATGATGCAGTAATTATCTTATTAATGAAATATTGACATAATTTATGTTATAAATACACAAATAAATGTAATTTGAGAATTTTTATTAATTAAACTAATTTTATAGGTTAATATGACATTTGGGTATTCATTTCATTAACATTTTTTTAACTAATCTTTCTGTTATGATTTTCACAAAAATCAATTACCAAATAGTATCAAAATTTACATAAAATAGTTTTTAAAACATATATTATATTATTAATTGTTATTTTATTCCTAAAATCTAAGGATAGGCCAAATGACTTTTTTAAGGTTATATATATTAATAATAAACATCTTGGGGTTTGTTTCGCTTGTTATATTAAGTTTATTAACCTTATAGTGTAAGAAAACAAGAAGACACGGTAAAAGTTAAATTATCTAACTTAAAGTTAAATCTAAATGATAAGGTTAAAATAGATTCCTAAACATGTCTAAATTATATTGGATGAGAGTATTTCGACCTATCCCCACATTATTATCGAAATAAATCAATTTGGAGCTATTAAAAACTGAATATGGCTTTATAATAAAATAATATTTTTAGTTTTTATAAAGGTGCCCCTCTCCTCCCTTATAAAGGGGAACCTCCTCCCTCTCTTCCTCGCACCACTTTTAGCCTTCAAGCTCGGAAACCTCCTGCAAAATTCTCTTCTCCACTTACCTGTAAACATCCTAGAGGTCCTGGTCCTCTTCAAAGACAAATATTAGTGCCCTAAAAGGAGGTCTCAAAGAGGCGCTTCAAAGAAGAGGTAATGTCTGTTACTGATTCTTTCAACTTTATTTCTTCTTCCACTTCTTCTTCTATAGTTGTTTAATTATGAAGTAATAACATCAGTATCACTCATATATTGATATGTGATTATAAGTATGAAACAACCCTATTTCACCATCTATCCATCCTACGGAAAACGAAATCCCCGCGCGTGCGTACATACGGAATATCGTCTCCACGCCGTGGTGTAATCTATTTTCCCCCACCACCTTACTGGGATGGGTATAATGGTGTAAAGAATAACTATATATGATTATTGTAAAGTGATATTTACTCTGAAATAGTATACATACACTCCAATAAAATTCCACGATCATGATAACGATATCATCGCTCGTGCGTACGTACGGAATACCGTCTCCACGATGTGATGCGACTCGTTCTACATGATATTCATTACCTAATGATTATATAAATGAATTGAATGAATGAATATGTTATATATTATGCTAATACCATTCTGGAACTGAGGTATCTATAACCTAAAAAGAAGAATAAGAATTTATTCGACAAAACATGCATAAGAACAAAAAGTAATAAACACCTGAATAACAAGTAGTAATGAAATATTACTAATAAGAAGCTAAGAACATGACCATATATGATATCATAAAAATAAGTATGATTCTGGAATAATTCAATAATATTATTTAAATCATTATACAGGAGTTTTGGACACTTAAGAAGTAAATCGGACTTAAGGTAAGGGAAAATATCGCAATCTCATTTTTATCCGAGATTGTTTATACTTCAGAATTTACTGGGGAATATTTATCATCCACATCCATGTTTCCTCAATATGTAATATAATTTCCATCCACCTACAATTGTTTAAATCCAATTTTACCCTTTGGTGAGTTTTTAGTAAAATATATGAAAGGAATCTTTTTTTGTTTTTCGTACGAGGTTCTTTTTGACTTTTCCGGCCAAACTACGGGAAGAATTTTTTTTAACTTATATGGCATGAATGGATTTTTTTAGAACATTATTTCCATGAAGATTCCTTTAAATGTTTTCAAGATTATTTTTAATCATCTTATTTCCAAAATTATATGCCATGTTAAGAAAAGAAAATATTATTGAAGTAAAAAAGGATATTTTCCTCAAGAATGGAGTTCAAGTGTTTTATCCAAATTATTTTCCATCTTAGATAATATAGGGTTATGTTTCTATACTTATTTTTACATTGATTTGATTATTTTATGATGGTTTTATTTTTATGATGTCCTTTTATCTTTTATGGATTATTTTATGATGATGTGATGTTTAATAATCCCATTTTTATTACATGGGTTATGCTGTGATGTATGGTTTATGATTTTGTGTCACACATAAGAATGGTATAATTATGTGATGGGTGGGACCTATATCTCCCTCCAATTCATTGGGTAAAGATTTATATCTCATGGGATAGACATGGATGGAACAGCAGGTTAATCTGGTTCAATAAAATAGGACTGAAACGAAGAGTGAACTCGGTTCAGAAGTGGAATTTGTTCGCTAAGATAGTCTTCGCAATGAGTCTTGACTACTAGGAAATGATTCTCTATGATTATGTGTGTATGACACAAAGTTTCATGTTTTAATTTATGATTATTGGGATTACATTTCACTACTGTGATTTATCCCATGTTATGAAATTATGATCTCTTTTGCATGTTAAGATTTCCAAAATGATATGTTCTTATGAATATGATGTGATTGATATTTCTTTTGTTTACCCTTACTGAGCATTTGAGCTCACCCTTTTGTATGTTTTCTTTTCCCCAGGTCAAGAAGAAGGATATTAAGTAAGATATGCCAAAAGGGACTCTAAATGTGATAAAATAAAAGGGAGACTGTGTAGATGATTTATGAACCAGTTTTTTATGTTTCCTAGTTTCTAAAGACACTATACCTATATGGTCGTTTCCTGGTTTGGTTATATGTTGTAATAAGTTTCCTTCAATTCTGAAGTAATAATAATTTAAGAATGTATGGGTTGTTATAATTATTATACTCAACCCTGCATGGGATCTTCCCACACATGTCGTGTATTATGTAGAAGATGGCCCTTTTTATGGTGTCTTAGGAGGACACATAGTAGGTTGATCATACCTTGAGCTAGATAGGCCAAGGAAGTTTTTAGAATATTTTATTTTATTGTAGTCCTCTCCCTTGGAGTAGGTTAGACTCTTTAAATATTTGGGTTGGTCTTGTATTTTGTCCCCTTTTCAGCTATCAGTACTTTATTGTTGTACTATGGTCATGGGATTATAAATGTATGCATGCATTGGTTTTAATTGTTTTTACATATCATAACTATGTCAAAATGGAGATGTGTTCATGCGTAGAGGTACATGAGGAAAAATCCTATCGTTGGTGCGATATTCCTACTTGATGTTGGACACCAGACCCTGGCCTATTGAAAGTGATCTTGGGGTAGTCCCAAGTCAAACCCTAGTGGGTCAAGTCCTGATAGATTGGTATCTGAGGATTCAGTTATACCTTATAACTATAGACTATGAGATCAGTTTGGGGACACGATGTTAAATATTCTAAATTCATCTTACATACCATGTACTCTAGTGCGGTGTAGTGGATGATGTGTCCGTACATCAGGACATTGATCAGGTATGTTTCTACTTGATACATGTATACATTGGTTATAGGGTAAAAATTAGGGCATGATTTATATCGTAATGGGTTGTGGATTTTATGTCCTTCATGAGCCATATCCCCATATATACTCTTGACTGTGGTTTATTATTTTATTTTTCTTTTAGGATACCTCCATGAATACAGTCGTCCAAGAATTCACTATGTGATCACAACGATGATCCACTGAGTGATGAGGCTTCAGTATATGGGCCTATATCATAGATAGAACATTTAGGTGGTTTACCAGCTATAATACCACCTGTTGAGTATCATCTATTGATGGATGTTCCATATTAGGATGCACGCAGACTAAGTGAAGTGCAAGAGTTTCAAAGTTAGTGAACTCCCAGGTTTCATGGTGAAATTGGCCACGAGTTGGATGAGGACTTGTTGGAGGTTTTCAGTCAAATGTTTAACCTTCTATGGATTCCTACACATAAGATGGTAGTCCTCATGTAATTTCTTCTCTAGGGTTCTATTGGTTAATGGTGGATCTTAGTGACTGAGTCACATGATGATACAACTCTCTCCAGGTCAGAAATTGATCATCTCCTCGAAGAGGATTTTTATCTGACCATGTTGTGATCAGTGCACATACAAGAGCTTCTGTATTTGTAGTAGGTTAGTTTGACCTCAGCGATGTACTTGGTAAGTTTTACTAATCTATCATGATAATCAAGGGATATAGCTATGGATACATTCATTAGAGTAAATACCTTCGAGAAGGGAATATGTCTATAAATCAAAGATTTTGTGGTATCCCATTGAATTTCCACCAATTTTGGGGTGCTTAAGTGGGCCTTGTGGGTGGAGAGATTTCTAACAGAGCAAGGATAAATAGTGGGTGCTAATAGAAGTAACCCAGATAATGATACCTCAGTAATAAGTGGTCTATGAAAGTCGCAGGGATCCAAGAATGTCTAATGCTTCATCAGGTTATCCTAGGACACCAGGTCAGCAGTGTAGGGCTCTCAGTAACGCTCGAATCAACTAAGTGAGAGGAAGTGTTACTCTTACAATGGTCAAGGACATCTATCTATAGATTTTCTGACCCATGGTACATCTAATAGATAGATATTCAAGGGACCATGTAGAAAGAGGTAAATGTGGGATCAGGATGTCCCTAGGATTGAGAATTTGGTAGAGATGTCACTAGAGTAGCAAGAGATGGTTAAAGGTTTGACATATTACCACCACCACCCCTAGGTAGTCCCTATCATTCTTATGGAGCTAGTGATTAGAGAAGAAGAAATCAATAGGCAAAAGAGGTATATGGACCTAAGGATCCAAGGATTATAAGGGGTATGATCTACAACTTTTCTACTTTATATATAGTATCAACAACGCATTTTCGAGTCATTCATTCCTAGACACTACTCTGGTTCTAGATATAGATATTCTATTAGATCCTTCACCTCGACCCTAGTGGTTAGACACATTGATCCATGGTGACCTAGAAATTGAGAACTTATGCTGATAGTGTAATCTGACACTTTGAGGTGAGCTTTTTGAATGGTGTCTCTTTGTGACAGTGATGAGTTCTTATGATGTAATTTTATGTATTGAATTTCTATTCAGTTTCCATGCACAAATAGAATACTTTTTGTGTAGTATGTCATTTTTACATAGTGGTGGAATGATGTTTCCCTTTATGGGTGAAAAGAAAACCATGGTGGAGTAAGATGAGATCATGAATAGGATAATGCAGCTGATTACTCACCTATTGGATAGCATGACTATTGGATTAGTAGATGATATAGGCTACGAGTTACCTATAATAGTGGAAGAGTCTGAGGAAATATTTCCTGAAGACATAAAAGTTTTACCTCCCCAATATGAGCTAGATGGCCCTAATATATGCCCCATGATATCAAATGGCTCTCACAGACCCTCTTGATATGAGGGTACAGTTGGAGGACTTGCAGTAGAAAAGATTTGTGAGGCCCAGTTTTTTCCCCTAGGCATCCCCAATGTTGTTTTCGAAGAATTTAGGAAGGATATTGAGGTTATGCATGGATTACTAATGGTTGATCTATGTGAATGTGAGGAATAAATATCAACTACCATGAATCGAATACCTCTTCAATTATTTGAGAGGGGAGTGATGGTTCTCAAATATTGACCTCAGATCAGGCTATCAATAACTGTCAGTACATAATGACAATATACTTATGATGAAATTTAGATATCTCTATGATCACTATGAGTAAATAATGGTATTCATAAATGACATTATGAGAAGTTATCAAAATTTCAATTTTTGATTCAATAGCTCTACTTCATAGGACACATCATCTTAAAGTAATGATTAGATGTGGAGCCATCGATAGTTGAGGATGTGTATTTTTAGGATCCACCAAAGGGTCTTACCATGGTATGGAGTTTCCTCAAGTTGGTGGGGTAGTATTAGAGGTTTCTTCCTAATATGTTTAGAGTGGTAGTACCCATGACACCTTTGAACCAAAATGGGTATCCTTTCATGGGGATATTACATTTTCATCCATAATTTTAGGATCTCAGGTAGTAATTGATGAGTTCTATCATCTTGAGATTGTCAAAGTATGGTGTAGAGTACATTGTGTTTTGTGATGCATTATAGACCAAACATTCATGTGTTATGATATAGAGTCAAGAGGTAATTTCTTATAGTTCACATAATTTTAGAAAATATTATCAAAACTATGTGACCCATGATCTTCCGTTAGAAATGGTAGTTTTTCAATGTATATGCAGTGACACCACCTGATGGGTCAGTGGTTTAGCGTCTACTCAGTTTACAAGAGTCTCATGTAAACACTCTCTTAGAATATATTAAATTGATATATAAGTTATGACTAGATTTCTTCTAGGACTCTGATATTGTGATTTTCTATACTCATAAGAAGGGTAACATAGTGGAAGACACTCTCAAAATGAGATATTATTCTCAGTTGCTGGTCTAAGTGATGGGGCACTTATCCTCGTTGCAGTTTTCCTTAGTAGGCAAGGATGGTGCTTCATATGTTTAGTTAATGATTTCTCCCCCACCTATTTTATTGTGTGTTAGAGATAAATAGTGTGGATATTCAATATATGATAATATATGTACTCACATATTCACTAGACATACTCCTGATGGATATTCTAATGGTTGGTATCTTGCAATACATTTCAAGGATTGGATGATGGTACCCTTTATGTTTTAGGTTGAGTTGATGTAGAAGTTCCATTTATCCCCATTGGTGGTATATATAGGTGTGTAAATGATGTACTAGGACCTTTGATGTTAGTTTTGTTGGCATGGAATAAATAATTCTGTTGAAATTTTTTTCTTTTGATAACTCTCTTGAGAGTAAGTGAAGGTTGGGAACCAAGATCTAGTGGGTTTAGCACAACTGCTTGAAGTGCCCAAGTGGAAGTGGGGTGGGGTATCCATGGATATCATGATAGGGTTACCACATATATCTTGGGGACATAATTTCATATTAGTGATCATAGACAAACTCACCAAGTCATCACACTTCTTAAACATTTGATAGAACAGTTCAGAAGAGAGCTTGGGATGCCTCTATTTGAGGAGATAATAATACTCCATGGTGTTCATGTGGAAATTGTATTATACTATGATGCTCTATTTACATCACAATTATGGATAGTATTTAAGGAGTCTATTGGGACATAGTTATTCTTGAGCACAATGTTTCACCCCAAACTGATAGACAAAATGAGTGGACCATTCATGTCTTGGAGGAAACGATGTAGTCCTGAAAGATGGAATTTGGATGTATATTGTAGGATCATCTACCCATTTTTAATTTTTTTCATACAAAAATAGATACCATTACACTATTGTTATGGCACCATTTTAGGCTTCGTATGGGTGACCCTTTAGGTTACCACTTTATGGGACTAATTTAAGTGAGTTAGCACTCTTGGGCTCAGAGTTGTTGCGAGTTACTATAGAAAATGTATAGATTATCTTGGATAAGATGAAGACTTCCTAAAGCCATCATATGTACTATGTGGATCAATTATGGAGACCTATAATGATTTGGGATAGATACTATGTGTTCTTGAAGGTATCCCTTTCATGTCAACTGTAGATATTTGGATGGGGAAGAAAGTTACCTCTAAGATTCATTATTTCTTTCAGATATTGTGTAGAGTTGTAGAGGTGTCATATCATTTAGATCTACCACCATAGTTTGACTATATACATGACACACTCTACATGTTTCAGCTGAGGAGATAATTGCATGACCCGTCACTTATTATCGACTTGGGAGTGCTGGCCATCAAGGATTGGGATACCTTTGTCGATTTCCTGATGGAGATTTTTGATTAGTGGGATAGGATCTTTTATGGGAAATTGATTCACATATTTCATGTCTTGTGGTTTCCTAGGAATATTTAGGAGTCCACCTGGGAGAGGGAGACCCATATTCAATCCCAATACCTTCATCTTTTTTACTATTTTTTCTCTTTTTTGAAAATTTTCGAAATTGTAAATTGAGATAACATGTGATTCTAAGGGAACTATTGATTTCATAATATAGTTTTTAACCAAGGTTCCACACAGCCTTTATCGGTGTTATGGGGTTTCGGAAAAATTATTATAGTTAAAAGAATAAATAAATTTATTTATTTATTAATTTCATTTTCACGTAGTGGCCAATTTATTTAGATACAAGGTAATAGATTTTTTTTCATGGTTTTCTTCGAAACCCTAGAGGCCCAAAGACAATTGTATGAGATGTTTCTAAGGTAACGATGATAGATCATGACCAGATTGTTGATCATTGAGCCAACGAAGTTTTTGGATCTCATCAAAGGTGGAAACATGGAACTGTTCTTCATAAACGGTCAATCCAAACTCCAAGTTGGATTTTTATTTGTGGTTTCCATCATATTCTTTAATAACAGAAGAATGTGAATCAATTAGATGAATGTAATTGAAAAATGCATCATTGGTAGATTTAAATTGATGGATTATTTTTCATTGTTTATCTATTACTCTTTTACTATCTAATTCTATGAAAATAAATTGAGGATGAATGTAAAATGGTTGAGGTTCATTCAAAATGTTTTATGGATTATAGATCCCCCCCCAACCCCCAACCCCCCCCCCCCACCCACCAAAACCCCCCACCCCCCTATTCTTCATATGTTCATCAAATTCAATTTCATTGGCCCATGGTTCGATGAATACACAGTATTCGATCATTTAATTACATCTCTCTGGTGAAATAGGTCAACACCACGAGAGTGGTTCATGATTGATGGTATAACAGATGTATTCTGATGGAGGAGGATGATTGGAGACTGATTATATGTATTTTTCAGCTTCACTGGGGCTAGTTTTGATGCATGATGATTGATGGATCAATGTTGTTTTTTCTGAATTTATTCGAGATTGGATTCTGGTGATCAATGATGGAAAAGGTACAGTTGACCCTAGATTTTCAGGATCCAGTGAGGGTGATGGATCCAACGATGTGCTTAATTACATAGAGGAAGATACCTATATATCAGTAATCTTGATAAAAACAGCGTATATTTCTGGATTTCATGCCATGTGGTACCCTTGGCTGCGATGCTATGGTTTCATCTAGAGTTAAGTATCACATGTCTTGTGACATTGTGACAATCCGTGTGACCCCTTAACAATGGATCAGAGTGTACCTAATGGGGTACATAGACATGAACAAGAGTACACGAGAATGAAAACATTGTCTACTTAGACACGGACAGATCCCAATGTACACGGCCTGACCATCTATATATAGGCATAGCCAAGTGACACTGGAAAGGTTCTAGGTGAACTCTACAAATATTTTTTGTATTTCACATGTCATGTATATTTAATTTCTTGTGGTGAATCATGACATGGGAAGATCTAGGATGAACAAGTCATGTTTTGTACTCAATATACATTGCATGTACTCCCTTAGAGATGACTTGGAGATCTTCCTCTCATCAGTTTAGACTAGTTTTGGTTGATTTTTTTTCTCCTTGGTCTTTTCCATTAAGGGTATAGTGTGGCATTACATCTACATCTCAAGATTTTCATCCCCTCTATAAGATGAATCCTAGATATAGTGCTTGTCCTCCCAATGTGATACTAGAGTGAGATCCTCTATCATTTGTACACCTTAGGTGGAGTTTGTGGAATCAACATGAAATCCTTGAGAGTAGTGATGATCCTCAATCTAAGAATCCATATCAGTAGGTTTTGCGGCATCATTAGCATATGATTCACTATGTAGAGGTTAAATCCAGATTGGGTTCGTGGTTTCCCCCAGTGGTTCTAGGCGTGACCCCTATCTATGTATCAGGGTCTTCTAAGAAAAATAATATTTCATAGGAATTGCCCAATGACCATGACCACTTGAATGTGTGTCTTTTGTGATGGCATGGCTCGTGGAGTGGGTTCTCCTAGAACAAGCATTTCTTTAATCCAATGGCTGGAAGTTAGTTGTGACCTCCCAGTAACATAGTGTCTTTCATGAGTATAATTAAGTGTTTTCTATTATAAAATGAATCTTATATCCTTATATTAAGTTGTCAATACTAGATTCTCTGTGTTTAGAGTTTTATGGGTTTACTATTTGTTATTATTATACTCAACCCAAAATAGGCTCTTCCTATAAATTTTGTGTCTTATTTAAATGATGTCCCTTTTGATAGTGTCGTGGAAAGACATGGAGTGGGTGGAGCATGGCCTAAGAGGGACCGGTCAAGCTGTTTTCCAAGAGCATTCATTTGATCATTGTCCTCACCCTTAGAGCAGGTTGGCCTCATTAATGTTTTTGGTTGGGATTTTTTTGGTTCCTTTTCCATTTTATCACTTTACTATCATACTCTGGATATGGGATAATAGATTTATAAATGTATTGGATTTAGTTTTTTTACATTTTAGCATTGTATAGACTTGGAGATATGATCTTGGGTATAGGTGAATTAGGATAATTTCCACCATTTGTGGGATATACATACTAGGTGATGGTTTCTAACCCTTTTTCCTATTAGAGAAAGGATTAGGGTAGTCATGGATCAGACATAGTGAATTAGGTCGTGAAATATAGGTTTAGAACATTACCTCACTCATAAGAATTTCTCCCTTGGGTAAAACATTAAGGCTCCATAGCATTGTCTTTTGTAAACAAAATGTTTTATAAGACATGGGGTGGGGGTTTAAGAGATAATACGGTAGTTTTTTAGAAGAGAAAATTCTTTGGAATGGGTGTAGAGAGGGGGTGGAAGTGATCTCCTATTATAAACGATGATAATGGAATTTTCAATGATGACATAATAATAGTACAGGGTAAATGGGTCAAAATGAGAGAAATAATGAATTTTGTGGTAATGTTAGGTCAACAAAGCCACCAAAAGTCATCTTAAATCATTTTTGAAACATTTTTTAAAATATTTACCAAAAGGTTTTTAAATTTTACCATTTTGGTTTTCACCTTGGAAACTAGTGTTTATCCAAATAATCAATATTTTGTTAAAAAAAATTAGGTCTACCTTATTTCCAATTTATGTTTTTGAAAATATTAATTTAAGATCCATATAATCTAATTCAATTTTTAAATAAGAGGAAATATTTTTTAAATTAAATCACAAAATGTATTGAAAAACTATTTTGTATAAAATGTTGTCTTCACCATTATGGGTTCTTAATCTTAGGAAACATTAATTATCAATTAAATGAGTGGTAACATATCTACATATATATGAAAAAATCACAACAAATTAATTTTATAAAATATATCAATTTAATTTTATTGATAAAAATTACATAACAATAGTAAAACAATTTATTTAAAATAACTCGTTTACCATTATTGTAATCATTAATTTTAATCTTAATAATCATAATTTTATGCATTAAAATGAAATTTTAATTATTAAATAACATGAAAAAGTTTATCTAGAATATATCATAAATTTTTATAGATAGTTTCTTATGTGTTATGAAAACAAATTTTTAATATAATTGAATACAAATAGTCTTTAAGGTAAAATATTACTTCAACTTCTAAAAAAATAAACATGGTTCTTACAAATTTAGTAGAGTATTTTCAAAAGATTTTGTACTATAAATAAATATATTTTTGGGGTAACTAAAATTTTTATAATTTCTTAAGTTATACTAACTTCATGATAATTTTTAAAAAATTACAATATTAATTAAAATGGTATTTTTTACTATTCACCTTAAAAGACATTATTTTTAAAAAATTCATAAAATTTACCCTAAGATAATTTTGATGTAACATATTCCAAAATGAAGTAAATTTTACAAAATATAAATTCTAGAATTTATAAATTTATATTTTAAATTAAATACAATATAAAACTAAAAACATGTTTTTTTAAACAACCTTTTTTTTATTTTTATGTGTCATTGATCCTATATTGTATGAATTTATAATGTTTTAAATTATTTTAATTTTATATAAGATTTAGTTTTAAAAAAAATTATTAATAATATTTATTTAATATGTCATGGATCCTATTAGTTAAATTTTATGTGTTGATAAAACTATCAAACACATTCGATTTATCTAATGGAGAGATATTTAGTAAAATAATTTGAAGTTATAGTATACATATAAATTTGTATATCTATATATGTCTGGTACACTACATGAATCTTATATTATGTTAAATTTAATTCAAAATAATTTTTCCATTTTCATGACTTTTATAAAATTTAAGGATTATCAAAAAAATAACTAATAATTACAACCATAATGTGATTTTTAAAATCAAAGTCCATGATTCAATCTTTATAAAAACTATATGTGATTTTATACCCTATACACATTATTAAAATGATGAAAATTTTTCATTTATTATTATAAATTCAATGAATAAATGTTTTTAATCCAATAAATTATTTTATAAGTCAAACATATAGTTATTAAATAATTTTGGATATTTTAAATAATTATTTTTTAATAACAACATTGTAATAATCCAAAAAAAAATCACTTATTTATTCTCTATGTTTCACTATAAATAAAACTATTTATTCCAAATTATCTCATATCCAAATCCACCAATCATTATTCTTCTATCATAATCACTCTCTTTTAACACATTAAGTGGTTCTTAAGGTTTCAAAGGGGGTTCAATTTCAATTTATAAGAGATTCAAATATAAAGTAATAGGTTTGTTCCATTCTATCTATCTCATCATTTCATATTTAGAAGTACCTTCATAGTGATCATTTACATGATGAATGTGTAATATAGTTATTATTTCATATCCATTGAGTTAATTTCCATTTGAGTTATTAATCTAGTGTGTCACCCATTCTCATTCCTTTTTCTCTAACAAAAACTAATTTACATCATTATCATTATGTTGTTCTATTGTGGGATGTTGAGTAATGAGTCTTAAAATGAATGTCCTTGAATATAGGTCTTCACTTAATCTTTACAGGTTTTGAAGTAAATATCACATGTCATATGCATTCTTTATCAATGTTTATTTTATAGTAGTATATTTGGATTCTTCCTGAACAATTATACATTTTATTAACACAATCCAAAATCTATTCATAAAAATATTTTATATCAAGCTTTATTATTACCAACTTATTGTTAGGTGTTTTTCTTAAATATCATGTAAGTTAGTTATTTTTATCATTGTATATATTGAAGCGGTTTTATTCATTTCTACCTTTTCTAACCTTATTATAATACCTCTTAAATTATCATCCAATTATAATGACAAATTTTCTTATTATACCTTAATTTATGTAATAATTAATAACCATTGAAACATTTATTTGTCAAGATTTTTAATTTTACCTTAAACACTTCAATATGAATAACATATACTCCATTAACTAGTTAAGGTGTATTCACCTGGATATTGAAAACATTCAATTAACAATGGATTACTTATTTTCTCACCCACTTACCTTACTAATGGATTAGGTATAAATATTGATCTTGTGTTTCAAATATTTAATATTGTTTGGTTATGTATTTGATGAAATTATTTTATTACGATTCAAGGAAAGTGATATGTTAGTCAAGAATTATATATCCTCCCAATTAATTATCTAGTATTTCATCACCAAATATACTACTAATGAGAACAATTATGATACTAGGAAATTGGTTAGTAGTAATGACATAGGATTCCATTATTATACCATGAAATAAGTGGTTATCCTTTCTATTAAATGTATTATTACCATAAGATTATGATACCATGTAATTTTTCTCTAGATTTTATTCCCATCACAACATATGTAAAATTTGTTTCTTAAACCTGATAAATATGTAGCTAGTGGAAGTAGAGGATAATCCCATAGGGAACCAATGGAAAATATTTATTCATGTAAGCTAGTGAGAATAAGCTGATTATTTGGAAAAATTAATTAGTGAAGTGATAATGAATAAAATTGAACAATTTAAGAAAACAAATGGGAGTATAATAAGAAGCTAAATCTAGAAAAAATTAATGTTGGGATTTAAATTTGATTAGGGTTAATTACAAAAGTTATTACATAGTTTTAAAAATCATTGTGGAAGTAGTTAACCATGTGGATTAAATTATGTTACTATTTCTTGGTCTGATTATAAATAACTATATATTTTAAAATTCAATCCCTTAGAATGGTGATTGATTTCTTAATATCATGTTTTTAGAAATACTCATAAATGAGTGGAAAAGGTTTTACCCTATAGTCATGGGTTCTCATAATGTAACTCATTTATGTTTATAAACTAGTTTAATTCTCGGTCCAATACAAAACCATAATTTATTTTGGAATTAAATCATTAGAATAATTATAAAAAAGATCTCAATTATACAAAACACACTATTATGTCAATTGTCATGTCCAAATAATCATATTAGAAACCTAGCATGAATAACATTCCCTTTTATGAAAATTATTTAAGTGTAAGGATGGAGTTGAAACTAAACCCCAAACAAGGATAAAAGATAAAAGTTAGGGTAAGAAGGGAAACACTAGAAAAAGAAGAAAAACAATAAAAAATACTACTGGATTCAGGCTAGGATCTAGTCTGTAGAGCGGTAGATCCTCCCCCCTTGAATGGAAAAACCAAAATTCATATGCCTACTTCTATATTTATTGAACATATATTCAATATTATGTAATAAACATTAAAATATCTTGTAATTATTTTAACCATCTTTTCCTCTATTTTCACATCTAATATGTGGAAAATCACGACTCTCATTGAATTATATATGTCGATGGCTAGTAGCTTGAAATAAATGGTGTGTGCTGGGGTTGTAAATGTTGTGTATCTTATTTTTCATCTTGTAACTACTTTAATAATGTTTAAACGTTAATAATTTCATAAATTACATGATTTGTTTGTTTTGTTCCATGACTTGGACATGTACTTTGGTTGTTTGGTCCATGCATCTTCTTAAATACACATTTTGTGCTTAATAATTACACACATTTTATATCTAAATTTTACTCTGAATCATATCTAATGGGTTTATTTCACTGGAAACTCCCAAAAATCATTGATAAAACTAAAATAAATCTTCTAAACAATAAAATAACATATATCAAGTGGAAAATATATTTTATACTCTATAAAATAAACTAATAAATACAAAGATATCGATAACATCAAACTACCCTACACTTAGCCACCTTATATCCCTAAATAAAAATTGTGACAACCAATTATAAAAATCATACTCTAAAACAAAATCATTCAATTAAATATATTTATAAACATAATAGTAAATGTAGGGTCGATCCCATAGAGAACTAGTGAAAAAAAAGTTTCATAAGAAATTCAAATAGTATTAACCAGTTATTCTAGGAAACAAAATGTTTAAAAGGAAACAAATAAATAGAATAAATTTGAAAAATTAATGAGATAAGATGAAGAAAAAAATAATGAAAAAAAAAGTGCTTTGATGTTTCAATTTTATTATGGTTAATTACAAAATTTACTCCTTAGTATTGAAAATCCATTTTGATATATTTTACCTTGGAGATTAAATTATGTAATTGTTTGTTGTCCTAATAACACATAATAATGTATTTTAGAATTCAATCCCTTGGTTTGGTGATTGACTGTAACTTTTTTTGATAGTACCCCTAAACTATTGGCTACATTCTCACCCGTTGTTCATGGGTTCACCTATTGTAAATCCCTTAATTTTTCAATAGGTGTCATTCTTGGTCTGATAATATTCCACTAGGGATTTTCGGAATCAAGTCATTAAAATTTTTATAAAAAATGATAAAAATTAAAGAAAACCCCAAAAAATTGAATTACAATGTACCCACAATCTTATTACAACCCCATGGACAACACAAAGAACATTCCCTCTTATGACTATGCTAATGGTGTGAGGCTTGAGTAAAAAACCAACCCCTACCATGGGTACAACATGTAAGGGAGGGAGAGAATAGAAACACTAGAACTAGAATGAAAATGAATAAAAATAACCAACTTTATTAGGGGGAGGAACAATTAAATTGAATGGAAACACCTCCCCCCTTAAATGGACAACTCCAAATTCTATGGTCTGCTTCTGTATTTATATAAATTGTATTACATAGTGTGTACTCTAAATTAAAATGTGTGTACCCTAGTCAATCATATTTTACTCTATTTTATCTATTTCTTGGTGTCCAACCACTCCTCCCATTTAATTATGCATGATGGAAGTTTGTAAGTAGAAGTATATGGTAAGTGGGACTCACATACATGGCATGTCTATTCCTTTTCAGCCACCAAATTCTTCTATAATTGGAATGCATAGCATGTTCCATGAATTATATGATGTTTTGGTTCTAGTCTGTGACTTGGGAATTTACATCAGATATTTTTTTCCTCACTCTTTCATAATTACACATTGTGTTCTTATTAATTACACATCAAGTATTTTAAAATTTTCTTATAAATCTTCCCTAATGTGGGCATTCCACTTGAAGCTCTTAAAAATCATCCATAAAACCCAAAATTAAGTATTTAAACCTTATAAGAACATATATCCAGTTAAAAATTTCTTTTATACTAAATAAAATACATGATTTAATATGAACATATCAATCACATTATTATCCTTTTCATCGAATTTCATATGTCCACTTTTTTATAAAACCATTGTTCCCTTGAGAAGCATTTTCATCAGATGGAATATGACTCCTTGAAATCATCCAATAACCTTTCTATCAAAGGTTTTATGACTAAATTATTTTGATGTCCATATATTATATTTTAATTACCCATTTATTTATTATACCCCAATATGAGTTATTAATTAATTTTTTATTATGTATTATTAATTAATAATATCCCATAATGATTTATGAAATTTTTAATCACATGCTAATTAATATATTATGTTTCTTCAATATTAAATTATTCCCCGTGTTATATAATTAATTCAATGTTATATATACCCCAAGATTATGTTATTATCTATTTTATCACTTATACGGTACTATTTAAATTATTTTTTAATTACATATTATGTATTGCACATTCAAAAATATATGTATTCATTTAAATAATTATCCAATATTAATCATCTAATACCACCCTTTTTCTATTGTTTCTTAATTTCTATATGGATTAAACATGTAAATTGTGTCTAAAATTAAGAATAGCATTAAAATTTAATTATTTAAATTATGTTTTTTTTTCTTCATGAACTCTATTGTAATATTTTAATATGTTATGTACCTAGTTCCCAAATACACTAAACTTATAATTTTGGTTTTTTATATTGTAATGAAATGTATGTAATTATAGATCCATATCCAAGAGTATAGGTTTTCAATGTTATAGTTAGAATTAAGGAAAGTGAGTTTCTCTAGTTTTTAGGATGTCTCCCATGTGACTGTTGGCACAAATGTTAATTTCTAAAAAATAGATTCATGATGAAACATATTCCCCTTATATATGTTGTAATAGTCTTTTTTAGTAAATGTATTTAACTATTTAGTGATATTATTTGTATAAGTTATGGCCCACACGAAATTAAAAAAGGCCTTCACTATTAGTACACTTTAATATTTTAGTTGTATATAATAATTAGGAAATAAAACAATAGGTTAGTATCCATTATTTCTAGGAAAATAATTCATGTATATCTAGTTTTATGATATTATCCTAAAATTTACACTCTATCTAAGATAGGTTAGATTAAGATGTTATCTTAATTAAATCAATTTAATGTGTATGGATTCTTTAAAGGATAATAATTTGATGATTGAACATAGTTTTAAACGACAATAATTAATCTCAATATGAATCCAATATTTCATAATCATTTATAGTTATTATTTAAATTATAATTTTCATTGACTAAAAAATTTTCAGGGTGAAATATATCTAAGAGGATGAATGTAACAACTAATATCATTGTTTTATGAATTTTATTCATTTTTATTTCTTAATATATATTTGTTAACCATTATAAATATGATTCTTTTTTGAAGAAATTAAATTTATAATCGAAAAATAATATAATACGTGGTGGTAAAAAAAATTACAAAAATAAAAATAAAATAAATTTACAAAGTGAATTTACCCTATGATATCAGAAAAACCCACCAAACCCAAATAATACAAACACCAACATATGGGAATTATAAAAGAATAAAAAAATTATTTAATTTATATGATTAGGTAAATAAATTTTTATTAATTAGTTTACATAATTTGGAAAAAAATATATCACTCATCAAATATAATTTCTTATAATAATAGGAAAATAATAATAATAAATATCATGACTATGAAATGTAAATATAATGGATAAAACTTTCCAATAATCATCTAGTTTATAATGATTACTATAAGTTGAAAGAAAACTATTAGTCATAGAATAATCATTTCTTCACAATGATCACAACATGAAATATGTAATTTTTAGTTTCCTCATTATAAAATGTTACAAATTAAAGGAAAATAATATGTATAAATGATAGAAGTTACAATGGATAATTAATACAGGTATAGGTTCTATGAAATTTAGTTTTTAGTGAAAATTATACCTATATGATCAATGGTACCTAGAAAAAATAAAATTAGATATTAAACAAAATTGTTTCCAGAGAAGTTTCATTTTATATTAACAATGAATATAATAGATATAATGTTTTATATGGTATGAGTTTGTTACATAAATATTGAGCTTATAGTCATTTCATATTGTTTTAATTTAATAATTTACATATTTATTTTACATTATAACTAAAAATTATAAATATTTTTTTGTAATAGAACAACTCGAGTAAACTAGATAATCCACCTGAGATTGCCCATTATGGTTAGGTATACCAAAGAAAGTGGAAACAAGTATTGAATATAACCAAAAAATCATATAAACGGATTACAATGTGGAACAAAAATATAAAAACCAATCCATAAAAACCAATACAATCAGGATAAACCAAACAATTACAAATCAAAAAAGACCAATTACTATCCATGTGACCAACTTTCACCTATAAA
Organism: Viscum album; assembly: GCA_963277665.1. Classification (NCBI taxonomy): domain Eukaryota; kingdom Viridiplantae; phylum Streptophyta; class Magnoliopsida; order Santalales; family Viscaceae; genus Viscum; species Viscum album. The sequence continues at coordinate 83,382 of CAUJRU010001541.1, read as the reverse complement.
CCATTTTGAATCAAAGTCTATGAAAACAAGATAAGAAATCATAGTATAATATTCCATTCACTTTACATGGATCCCGCAATAAAAAATATACATCAACCCAAATTTAAAATTAAGCTATGAACAAACATCCCAGTAGGATGCCACCATAGATTCTATATAATGTATAATATGAAGAATACAATAGTTATCGATTTTAAAATAGATTCAGTTTTACGAGGAGTTTTCCTAAATCCAACCACATTTTTAAATCATTTTCCTTTTGTTTTTTAGAAAATAATTTCATCTATAAATCCAATAATATGAAAAGTACAAGTGATAAAATAGGGAAACATATCCAAATCCAAAAGGAATTCTTGAAAACAAACATCATTGACATAATCCATCATGTGGAACCATGTCATATAACCTAATGTGAAAAACATGTGATAAACAATCCATGTTAAAATCCATCGTGCGATAAATAACCATAAATTAAAAAGAAAGATGTATTGGGACCGTTCCAATGGGAATATATACTAGACATAATTGATCCTAAAAAAGTAATATTTTTGGTTCTATACAATATCAAGTCTTGGAATAGTCCATTAATATAATAAATGCAACCCCTATTGGTGCCAGACACAATAGGGTCTCATATATCCCTAGCCTGATGTTCCCAAGGTTCCAAATATTCCATTGTAAAAATCCATTTCAATACAATACTCATATTTTTATAAAATATTTTCTAACCCAATACAATCCACATCATAGATTGAAAATCAATTTAAAAATAATAACCAAAAATCAAGCATTTAATCAAACTCTTGGTGCTCAAGAAAAATAATTTTTAAAGGATAATACTTAAATATATTTATCATTACAATAAATACATTGATATCAAATACACTTATATTTAATTAATAACCCTAATTAATTTTACAAAAACAATAATAAATTCATAAAATTAACTCATTGTATATAAACACCTACACATAACTGAAGTATCACAAACTACCCTCAGAAACAAAGACTGTTTAATGACATATTAGGTCCTTGTGATCCTAGATTCATAATAAACAACTTAAAACATGTTTAAAACCCCTTATAATTGGTATACACATACCATTATAGATCAAAAAATGATAGGAGAATATATCAAATGAGGATAAAAAATAATAGGAGAAACTTGTTCAAAAAAACAAGATACCTTGAAAAAATCCATCAATAATCTAAGGGGAGTGACCCCCAATGTGTATTGGAATGATAATTATGAGAAAATATGAGATCATGGTTTTATTAGGCACAAAACAAACCAAGGTAAAGCGTAAAATCACATTTTTTAACCTTTGGGATGTGGGTTTCTTGGTTTCCTAGAGGAGGCCACATGGTGAAACAAACCATGTGCCTTAAATGTGTTTCCCTTCTTCCCATTCTGGATGGGATCGTGTTTTTTACACACAAATAGTTTAACTGTGTGATAACAATGATAACCCTCTATCTAAAGGCTGCATGGTTTTCATTGGATGCCCTGAAGATTCTTTAACTATGGTCATACCCTAAATAAATTCTTTTGTCCAAACACAGTTCCATAATGCATGGTTACCTCATGGTTAAAATATCCATGCACCATAACTATGTGATTATACTTTTTCCTCCAAAAACCCTTTTTCTCATCCTCAAATACATAGATCCTTCGCATACCCCAAAAAAGAAATACCAGGCATTGATTAAAGTATAACTATGAACCATAGGGCATCATAATTCTCCCCACCATAATATCTTTCTATCCCCTAGAAATACCTATATATTATGGACCAAAAAATAGAAGGATTCTATATCCAAATCAATAATATCCATTTCCACATCTTTTGGTTATCTTGTATGAACTTACAAAGTACCAAAACCAATGGAATCACTTTACCGCATAGTAACTTTTCGTGGAGATCCATAATCTATAATAGTACCTGAAAAATGGTTGTATTGGGATTAAGATCAACATCCTCTCATCTAATAACATTTTATGGATCTAGGTTAGACCTCTTCATTTTTGAAACCTGAATCATATCATAAATTAAATTTAAGTGAGATGATAAGTCCAGCATATATGTCACCTTTCATAGAAACTCCTTATTCTCAATGTACCTAAAAAACCATGATGCTAACTTAACCTTCTCGCCCAACTGATGTTGTCCCATGTGAGGTGAAACATTGAGAAAAATCTAATCACCAACCTTAAACTCCAGTGGTTGATGATGATGAACATCATAATATTTCTAATGAATCATTATTGTGACCAACCTCTTTGGGATCAACTGCACGTTTTACCTCATCTCCATAATGATACTCGACCCAAACAAGGACTATTCCCCCATCACTTCTCATAAAGAAGAAGATCTACATGGAATCCTATACAATTTTCAAAGTGAACTTTATTTATCAAATCCTGATAAAAAATATTATCATAAAATTGGATTACAATGAAATTATTTTCCCTAGATCCTCCAAAACCAATCACAAAAACCTAAAAAATTTCCTTAAGAACCTGGATATATATCTTTATTTTTTAATCCATATATGGAAGATAAGTCATTATAAATTTAATCTAGGAACCAGTCCCCTCTTTAAAACCTTTTGAGATCCTGGATGTGAACCTCAACTCCCAATCAGATACAACCACAATAGGAACCCCATAAACACTCAAAATCTCTTGTATATACTAGTCCCCAAGATTTTCCACCTTCTTCTTCTCCTTAACAAGTAGTAAATGGGTTTATTTTCATGAATTGGTCAATGAAAAACCAAATTACATCCTTCCCACTTATATTACATAGAATACCAATAATTAAGACTACAAAAATCCCATCCCACTATCGTATCAGAATGGGATAAGTTTTTAACAAACCAGTCGGTCTCAGGTGTTACGCCTCAATTTTCTAAAAAGTGAGACACCATGAAACAAAATCTATAATCAACTACCTCATCCCAGGACTCTAATAATGACATCTCAAGTCATGATACATCTTTGAATCCTCAAGTTGTATGGACAAACAAGACTTATTTTAATTATCCATCAACTCCTTCCTCAAAGAAAAAGGAAACAAACAACCTAATATAGAAGCAAAAAAGCTCTATTGGGAGATTGAGACCTCCCACATGAGGTGACCCCACCAAAAACGGTTTTATCCAAGCATTTTCACTTGGTTCCTATCACCTTCTTGAGATAAACTCCTTCATATAATGATTAGTCATCTTTCATCACTACCAAGAATATATGTCCACCAACCTCTTATACTCCCAATATCATCCCTGCAAATAAACTCATTAGATACCACTCTTCAACAGATTTCATCATATCTTGTAGCATAAGTATTCACTCAAAATGTTAGTAACCACATTCCCTTTTCAAGAGTGTATGAAATATTAAAATCAATAATTTTAAGATACTACACCCAATGTCTCTACAAAAAATTATGATCCCTCTGAGTAAAAAATATATTTCTAGTTTATATAATCTGAATAAACCTTAAAAAAATCCCTAAAAAGATAAGAACCTTGTGTTTTGAGTGCATGAATAAAATATTCCAATTCAAGATCAGGGATGGGGTCATTTTTATGATGAGGGAATAACTGAAAATATCTATAGGCCCCTACCTATTTTACCTGCTTTAAGAAACATCAAAAACCCACAGCATAAGCATCATTGAAAAAATCATAACACCAACCTAGTTTTAGAATAATAAAAAATATTACTAAATTCAACCACACCTTCAACTCCTTAAAATATCTCTTATATTTTTTAATCCATTATAACTTTATACCCTTACAGGTTAAATCCTTCATCGAAGAATTTATCTTAGAGAAATCATAAAAAACATTCTATAGTAACTATAAAAATCCAAGAAGATTTGGTACACAGACATATTTTTGGTGTTCCTCAAAGACATAACATCATGAATGGTTTTTGGATCCACTAAGATGACCCTCTCAGATATAACGTGGCCTATAAATTTTACTTCCTGGATCCAAAACTCACATTTATAAAGCTTATTGTGTCGATGATAGTCCTACAAGGTTCAAATATTTATATCCAAATTTTCTACATCATTATACTCTCTCTTGACGTACATAAAAATATCATTCAATAACCCTACAAAAAGAGATTCCAAGAACAATTGTAATAGTTGGATTATCAGATTCATAAATACCGTAGTTGTGTTATTGGTACCAAGTGGAATAATTAGAAACCTAAAATTCCAATAAAATGCCCTAAAATTTTTCATAGGTATATCCACTTATTAGACTCTCAATAGGTGGTACCGTGATTGAATTTCAATCTTTTATAACCATCATTTTCCTCTAATATGGTCAAAAATATCATCAATTCTAGGTAAATTATATTTTTACTTAACTATCATACAATTAAACATTAAATAATTCATGAAAATTGAAATACTTCTATCTATCTTTTAGATTTGAGAACATGTGAATCCCATAATAACACACTAGGACAAATAAATCACTTAGCCTTTAAATACCCGAGCTGGAATTTAACTTCCACCAACTCTGCAGGTGTCATTCGATTAGATTCCATAGTAATGGAAATAGTACTAGAGAGAAGGTAAATGGTATACTCAACCTCTCTCTATAGGGATAACCTATAAGAATCATATAGAAAGACCTCAGGCTAATCAAATACCACCTATATAAGTAAACAACCCAAATAATGGTCAATGACATCAATAAACATCTCTAACAAATAAATTATATTACCCCATCATAAGGAATAATAATCCCTTATCTTCTTAATATAGAGTCCCACCCACCCTAAAAATCATGAATCGCACCACTAGAAGATAAGAACTAAACTTTAAAGTGGTAAAATTTTAAGTGGGTCTTAATATTGATCATCCAATCCATGTTGATAATCATATTGATGATGTTAAGATAGAGCAATAAGATGTCCCACTACACCTCAATTTTTACTAACATCATTGAACATATGGGACACATAAAACCTTGTTTGAACCTATTTCCCCAAGGTGTTGAAATATCCAACAATAATGGAATGATTTTTTATAATAAAACCATCATATAAACTAACATTGATGGTACAAAGGAATGAAAAGAACCTATTTCAAACAAAATCTAGAACCATAGAAGATGAAATAAACATTGTACCTATAATAGTATCATGCCCAACATTAGATCCCTCTGGTGGATACACTTTCACATAAATCCATATATTCATAGCCACATGAACATGCCTCTTGGACTGAGGATAAGATCCACCACCCTTGGGAGAATCGATACAAGCCGGGGTAACCTTGGTGAGTATGAATCATACCTTACTATCCAGGGATATACCTACACAAAAACACTTAAGATGGCGTGATAATATGTTATGATGAAAAGTAATAGGATCCTTCATATATTCAGGCTTACTATAACTAGGCCACCCACACAAAGAGAAAATAATCTATTTTTGTCTAAATGATTCCCCAAAAACTGTTCCTAAAGAAAACTAGAAACCATTTCCCTTCCTTTTATTTTTAGAACATACACCCTCTCTACCGACTACACCAATAGAACTTCCATTCAGACCTATATTTCTAGTTATTTCTACCTCATCCAAATATACTTTTAAACAACCTCCAAAAATTTCATAAGGAATATGAGAATCCACATTGACTGAATATCATTCCTATATTCCAACTCAAACCATTAGTTCTTTGAGAACTCATTAGTGACATGCTTTGGTTTAGATGCACTATCTCAACAAAACAAGATGAACAATGAAAAATTGTACACTCATATTTCTTTATGGTTGGAAGCCATTAGGTCTTATTCTCAAATAAAATCTCAGGGTAAACTTCTTATTAGATATTTTATTGAAATAATTAATGTTAAGATCCTCATGAAACATAGCTTTCAAAGTATCTCCTTCTCGGTCCCTTGAGCATGTATGTGGAAAACCTACATTAAATTACTCAAGACTCTTCTATAATTATAGTATTATCTCAATCCTATCAACACACTCCTTGGATTACTAGGGTCCCTTTCCACCATAGAAGATGGGTGGATCCTTCTTAGTGAATTCCAAGCCATGATCCACTATATGTCCTAGATTTCTGATACCCACTTGAACTGGAGTCTAAATCATATAGATTATATCTTCAAATATATAAGATATCACTTGATTATTCTCATTTGGATATTATATCATATATTCCTCTATTATATTTAGAAGATAACTTCTCATAGGAATTTTTTTAAGTATAATACAATGACCAATCATCTTTAGATAATTTTCCAAAATCATAGGATCCACTTCAAGAATCCACATCCAATATTTCAAACACGGATAATTTAAATTAATCAGAAATTACATGAATGAAAAATAAAACTTTAAGAAGGAACATTTCCATTAAAATAAACATACCATTTAGATCATCTAAATGACCACAAATTTCAAAGTCTCAAACAAGGTAAAAATCTTTGGACCACACATGGTAACTCGAGTTCAGACATATCAGTGAGCTGGCTAAGAACCCTCCTAGATTTACTACTATAATTTTTAAGGACCTAAATCCTATATACATAAGACATATAACCACACTTAGGGAGTGTTAATTGAAATCAGGATGATCATATCTCTATTAACAAATTGTAAAATATCAACTCAATTCATATATAGAATCTATCCAAACCATCCCATCATGGTTAGGAATAATAAAGATAAACAAAACAATTCCTGAATATAACTAAAACAAGACATAAAAATAGAGTATATCATAGAATAAATAGATACAAATCAATCCATAAAATTCAATAAAATCAGAATAAACTATAAAAGTATGAATCAAAAAGACAAACAAGTCTTATTATGACCAATTGTCTCCTCCAACCCATACCAAACCAAAGGATGTGAAAAACGAGAAGCTAGTATGCTAATAAATTACTGTCCCTTTATCGTGATCCTTTAGTACAATATATACAACCAATCAATGGTAAAATTAGGGTGTCAAAGTAATTCTTAGTAGGATAACACCATATAGTCTATACAAGGTCCAATTTCAATAATTATTTAGTTATATCTTTTAAAATAGAAATATTATTGCAAGTCATTTTCATAAATCCAAACCAATTTTTAAATCATTTTCCTTCGGTTTTTCAAAAAGAATCTCATGTCCATAAATCTAATAATACTCTAAGTATAAATTATAAAACAAAGAATCATTTCTACACATATAGGGTAATAAAGTAAACACACATACATGACATAATTCATCATAAAAAAACCATGTGTTACAACCTTATGTTAAAAACATATGAGCAACAATCCATTAAAAATCCATCATACAATAAATAACCATAAATAAACAAGAACTATGTATCGGGACCTAGCCAATGGGAATTTGTACAACACATAATAGACCCTAAAAATTTATAATGTTGGTTATAGCCAATATGGACTCCAACCAAAGTCCATCGATCTCCTAAAAGAAACCCCAAGTGCAGAAACACACACTAAGTCCACTTATATCTATTTCTCGATGAAACCACTGTTCCAAATGATCCAAAGATAAAATGTATTTCAAAAACATGATTACATTTATAAAAAATTAAATCCAATATAATCTTATTCTATTTTTAATAATTCCTTTCAAAAAAACTCATCATTAAAGCATATAAGCAAACACTTGTCGTGAAAAACCCCCATATTTAAAGCAAATACCCTATAAAATAGTTATATTTTCAATAAATCCACTGAAACCACAAATCAAATTAATTAAATGAATAACCAAAAGAAATTTTACAATAATGATAAGCAATTCATACAATTAACCCACTGTATAAAAACACCTACCTGCAAATGGAGTTAAAACAAAATTCCCATAAAAATAATTATCGAGGAAGGATAGATCGGGTCCTCATGATACTATATCCATAAGAAACAAAGTAAATTCTTTATAAAAACACTTAAATTTGTCGTAAACATCCCATTTAGGTTCCAAATTATGATAAGAGAATAATTCTAAGAAGGATCTTCAAAAAAGTGGATAACTCGGATAAAAATGAAACATACCTCAATGTGATCCATCAGGAATTGAATAATTCCACCATTTACCCAAAGTTGGGATATAAAAAGTACTGGGGGAGGATAATTATAAGAAAACATAATATTATGGATTTATTAGGCATCAAATAGATGAAGTGAAATACGATAAAATAACTTTTATTATGTTCTGAGTTGGGTTGCACTGTTTCGTGGAGGAGATCGCACTGTTAAACTAACCATGTACCTTAACCATACACCCCTTTTTACCATTATGGATATATCCATGGTTTTATACATGGTTAATTTAATCATCTACTAACCATGAAAAAATCTTCTTTCCAAACACAGTGCCATACCATATGGTTAAACTAATATTGTTCACTAACCATATTCCTAGACTTTTCCCTCGAAAAACCTTATTTTCATCCTTTATTCCCTCAAAGCTTCTCATACCCCAAAAGAGAGATACCAACATTCAACTAAGGCATACCTTTTACCTAGAGGGGTCATATATTTTTTATATTCAAATACATAACTATTAACTAAAAATTTATAATATTATTTTATTAAAAAAAATTCTTTTGAAGGTATGAAACTATCTCACTCCCAAAAAACATGATTATATAATGAACTATGACATTTAATTATAATATTTCAATATATATTCATTATTTAACTCATTAATACCTCTATATACAATGGTAATATATTATTTCATATTAAGAAATAAGTTTTATAAAATAACTATTAATAATGAAATTTTAATCATATTTATGAGACTAATAATTATTTTATATAATTTTTTTATAAAATATTTTCTTTGAATTTTATCGTTATTTTTATTCATATAATTGTATTTTATGACTAAATTTATTATATTTATAGTGTTATCTTTATAACATAGTCGTTGAAAATGTAATAATGTAATTATGATGTGAATACAAATGTTGCTATCAAAATATCAGTATTGTAATGTACAGATTGTTACCAAAACATTGACTATAATATGTAACATCAAAAAATAATAAATTCTATTTTTAAATATGTTTTTATATATTAACTATTAATGTTTGATTTTATTCTATATGCATTTTATATAGTACCAATTCCATTTAATAGTCAAATAACATATTTTACATCGAAATAAAATTTTAGGATGTATTTATTATATTGACTTCAAAATATAATTTCTTATATTTTGAGACTTTTTGTCAATAAAAACATTAAATTTTTATAAGGTGATAGTTTTAAAACAAGTTTGTTCATTTTGATAGTAATGTTTCTGTTACAGATTACATTTATTTCATTGAAAATTTATTACAATGTATTTATATAACAACTATATTTTTATAGTTATAATTTAATTTTAATAATATGGATGGAAAATTTTGAATAAAAAAACAAGTTTTTGTATTGATGAAATTTCATAAATTTTGGGATATTGTTATATTTAATACAAATATTTTAATAAGTTATATGTATAAGGTACACTATATAAGCTTATTTTGAATAATGAATAATTTAATTTCTTTATTTTATCATTCTCATTACATAATTAATGTATTATAAGTTAAATAAATTATTTAAATATATTTTTCATGACCTCCCAATCATAAATTGTATTTTAATATGCATAAAATATATATATTTTGGTTTAAAACCAACTTTATATTTAATTTAATTTTTAATTTTCTCAAATGTTTCCATTTAGTTTTTGATGGTTCAAAAAAAATATAAATAAAAATCAATAAAAATATCACATTTTAGAAGTGAAATCATATGGTTGAGAAACAATCTATGAGTTTTTTAGAAAAAAAATATTATTTCGATATAGTGGTTCCAAACTACCCACATATAACCACATGTTTGTTATCCAAATTTAAGAACAAACAACACCCTACAATCCCATTAGCTTAACTCTAAATATTAATTTCATAGTTCTCCTAAAATAATATCAATATAGTTTCTCCTCAAGAGGTTATTAGTGTTTTTAGGATGATTCTTTTTCAAATTATATGATTTCTTCATGTTAGGTAAGATTTTAGTATCTCAATTTACCTATTTATCTCTGTATTATCTATTTTAACATTATTTAATAATAATAATTTCAATTCTAAATATCTTGTTCATGTATTATTATATATATTTTAAGGTAATATTAATTTGAGTTATTTTTCACATTTTTTTCACATTCCCTTCCCACATACTCTATTCATAAGAAATAAATTAATTGATCATTATCATTGTGTCATATTACGGAGGGAAGATAAGGTGTGGGTGTGTAAATGTATTTTATTTATTGTATTTGGTCATGTATACATTGAGTTTTAATAGCTAATGATCACATAACCATTTTAGAGATCATCAGAGCCTCTTTTGTGATAGTTCACTTAGATATTCATTTATTGTGAAACATTTTATTGATACATTGATCTTCCTTTCATATAACCCTTTGTAACAAAATTTATTCTTCCACTGTTGTCTTTTATACCTTTATAAATTCCATATATCTCATTAATTTATAAAAACAATTATTCTAATGGGGTGATTTATCTACCACTTCCATTATATTCCCTTATTTTAATCTCTCCATTGTTGTTATCTAATTATATTTATAATTTTTCTAATAAAACCTTTCCTTATGAAATCATTAATATCTATTAAAATTTTAATCATCCTTGTGTTTTGATATTAATATAAAACATTTAATGGTAAAACACTATACTCTAATACTTGAGTAAGTGGTATTTACCTATATAGTAATACCATTTGATCAACTGGTGGTTTTTTCTGTACTGGTATGACCAATAAGATGTTTGAGAGAGTATTACGTGATACAATAAAGGTCATATAAAGGGGTATATTTTGTTTTGAAAGTGTTTTAACGAAATATTTTTATAGAAAATTAGTTTTAGATTCACTCCAAAAAACATAAATTGGGTTATTAAAAATAGTTTATGTACTTTTATTTCTTAAATAGTATGTTAAATATGGTCACATTAATATTTTTTATTAGTCATATGTGTTTATAAAGTGTTGTTAGAAGTTTTTTTTCAATAATAATAAATAACATAAAAATAATGATATTATGTGGGGATTTGTTTCTAATATGTGATCATTCTTATTATGATTTTCCTAACATATATCACATCACAATGAAAATATTATGATTTAATTGTGATAAATATTGATTTTATGGGGTCTGGAATGGGCTCGAAAATTAATTATGTCACTATAAATATTTATATCATGATATAATTGAGTATTGTAAAAAAAATATTGATCTAATGGTCATTATGTTTTATATAATGAACTATGATTAATGTTAAACATTTATAGGTTTAGTAGATTTTTTTATAATCTATTCATGTTATTATTTAATATTAAGTTGATTTTTTTGGTTGCAAATTAGTCTAAAGTAATATCTCTGTAACTATATAAATTATTTCATAATACCTTATATTTTACTAAGACATATATAATGTTCAATTTTTTAGTTGTTTTTGTGATAATGATTTTTGAGAGCCACATAAATCTTTTTTCCGACAAAAATCAACATCCCTTTAACATATTAAAGGTGATATTGATGATAATATTGATCTAATTACTAAAATGAAATATTTTCCTAATGATATTTAAATTTATTTTATATTTATTACTTTCAAATATAAGTTTAAATGAAAGTGGGAATTGTTTTGTTAAGGTTTCTTTGTGGTTGGGTAACATGACTGAGGAGCATAGAAGAGAACATAAAATATAGGAAGTCTCTTAAAAGTGTTTATAAATACAGAAGATCATAATCAATTAAACTCCTACAGATTAAATTTCTAGATTTCAATATTTAAGTTAATCAAATAAAGAGGTCAACTAATATGGTGTGTAAAGTGGAGTTATATGAATAATTAAATTAATTAATGGTCAAATAATATCTTATTAATTAATATTTCAAATTGAACACATGAAAAAGATATTTGGTGATCTAGATGAAGAGTTTGATTTCTGAATTCAAATTTTTTTCATCTATGAAAAGTAAAATAGAAAATACATTGGTATCTATTTTTTGAAAATGTAATCAAAATTTTAAAAACTATAATCTTCCTTATCATAATTAGTTATCTAGTAGTTTATAGGATCACCTTTTACTCTCTGTGAGTTATTTTTACACACATGATTCCAAGTTTAAACCCTAGTCAATTTTTATCTCTGATGGTTAAAGTTAATTATATAACCATGAGATTTTCAGATCATTATAATGATATGGCCACTTATATTTAATGGTGAAAATTGTTATTAATTATTCTATGCTATAAAATTTCATATTTTATAAAATATCTAAAAAATATATTAAAAATGGAATACAATAACAGAAATAGAAAACAATCATGGAGGCGTGAATTAATGTAGTACCGAGGAATAATTTTTCACAAATAGAATACCTTCAGCTGGAATGGACCCAAGATTGAAGAAGATGGAAATTATTTCATCCTTAGTTTCTTTGGTTTCCAGGAAATCAACCACTATATTTCCCTCTCTCCACGTGTTGGAAATCTCCATGTGATTACTCATGAGATCCTTACAAGCTATAATGATATAAATTCTTTACCATAGAACATTACCTTTATAATCAAGAGATTAGTATATATTTAAATAATCAGTTTTAATATGCTCAATGTGAATAGGCCTCTAATTTAACAATCTAAAACCTATAATAAGGGCATGTGCTTCGGTCAGTAAAGAGTATCCTCTTACAAAGAATGGTTTAGAAATCCATAGTGACCATTCCCCACTAATCCCAGATCACCCCCACCCCCCTAATGCACATGGTACCAATGGTGCATGACCTTCCTGTATTGAGATTAGGGTCACGGGATTAGGTTTCCTCCAAACCCATCATCCCTGCCTTATCATGACATCCATGATAGAGGAGGATCTAGATGTAATCATAGGTATCACTTTCATTGATGTCTAACAATCTGTGAACAACCTAACCATGTCTAGAATTATTCTCCTGGTTTTATAAATGATACATGTTCGACTTCATGAAGCATTATTTTGTTGAATGACATTCCATGAATTCCAAATACATGAACAACATTTTTTATTAATTATTGTCACTATTAAAGTTTCTTTCAGAGTGAAGGGTTTATTAATTTTTTCATTAATTGCATAAAATTGAAATACTAATGAAGGAGAAGAAAAATAGTTTTCAATCCATTCATATTTACCAATGATTAATGCTGTTTATTATAGAAATTTTAGAGTATTTTTAAAGGATATTATACCTTGAAAATGAAGTTGTTACCCTATATTAAAGATTTTTGGGTTCTGAATTTTCATGTCCTCATTGGATAGTATTAATTAAGTGAATAATGGGGAAAATAATACATTTTATTCCATAAAATATCACATATGGAAGGATTTAATATTGAAATACCTATTATCAATTTGTTAAGATGTGCTATAAGTTTCAAAGAATTGGTATGTCCCTAATGTAGAATTTTTTGTGATAATTGTATCGGATTGGAAAAATATTGAGAATGATTTTCTTATTGAAAATAAATTATATCCTCACATTCACAAAAACAATTCCTCAAATTCCTGGGGAATAAGAAAGAATAATAAATTCAAGTTAATATTGAAAAAAAATAAAGAAATTGTCAAATATAAAGAGAATAAATTATAGATTTTTTGTTGAAATATGAATAAATTTTAATATTTCATGATGAAAATGTTAATGGGTATATAAAAATATTTAATTAAGTGGGTCTCATTTTTAGAGGTTTTGGTGAGATTCTTAATGATTTTATTATAGAAATAAATATACTTTATATCATTTAAAATAAATTTTATCCAAATTCATTAGCACATGAAGACCATGAATTTAATAAATTTATATTGTATTAATTTCATATCATTATGGTTACTTATTAAGTAAGAAAATTAATCATGATTAAAATAATATTATCGAAAAAAATTCTTCAATAGTTGAATCAAGAAAATAAATTGAATGGTGTCATGGAAGAAGAAAATAATTCATATGATAATAGGGATGAAAATAAAATATTTGAAAAGTTAAAGACATTTATCACAATAATTAATATATATAAAAGAAATTAATAAATTACTAAGGAAATACTATATATATTATTTTAAATTAAAGATAAATTTTTTTATAATTCATCAATATTAAAGGAAGAATAATTTTTTGATTAAGATGACTGATCAAGTATTTTTTTATTGATTAAAAATTTAAATTCAAAAAACAAAAATATTCCCTCAAAGGTAATAGGTTATAATTTATAATAATTCCAATAGAGAAAATTCATTTCTATATTAGATATTGAATAAATTTGAAATAAAACAACTAAATAGGAAACATTATATGAATTTGATGTTGAGTTGTTTATAAAATATGTGAATAATGATGAGGCCAATAGTGATGAATATTTTGGTGAAAAAATATAGAATGCAATAAAAATGTATTTTATATTAAATTAAGGGTTAAGTGAGTCAAATTAAAAGGCTCGGTGTTTTATAAATTTTATAAATTTTTAAAAAATCAATATCAAACAAAATACAACATTGATCCCACACATGATGAAAAATAATCAAATACAAAAACAAAACAATATGAAGTGTTGGTTTATCATTAAAAGATATTAAAGGAGGATATGTATGCGAATTATTAAGATAGATAAAATTAACATGAACTTTTTTATAAAAGTTTATTTTAGGTCGAAAATCTAATGAACATGTTCATGTTAAACTTTGAGAAATCTGTGAAAGAAGTTACTTAAATCATGAAGGGAAATGTAAAAAAAATTAATGACTTTAAGAATATATATGACTATTTAAATATATAGTGAACATGATTGATCGCTATAAAATGTATTAAATTAGTGAAACTAAAGGATTATATAATGTTAAATTCAAAATTATTGAAGTTTGTAGGGGAAAAAATCCTGATATCTATAAATTCAAAATTTTAAACTATTAATGGAAATTTTGCTACAAATGGATAGGTAAAAAATATAAGGAAGAGTTTAAATATACAAAGGAATTTTTTATCCACAAAATAGATTTAAAATCCAAATTTAAAACATAATGGTCAAAAGCTAACATATTTTATTCAGTAACCCATTTATAGGAGAGAATTTTATTTATTTTTTCTATTGTTGGTATAATAGTTGTTCTAGAAATTTGGTGGGGGAATTATACCTTAATTATATTTGAATCAATGAACCTAAAATATTTCGATAATTGTATTTTAGGTAGATTCATCCAACGTAAATAAGAAATGTTTTAAATGAATCATAGTTTTTTAAGTTGGATATGGAAGATAAGTATATATATTGGAAAATAAATTACAAATGTGACCAATCCAGACTTGATACTATAAATTACATTACCATAATACTAAATCAATTTTTTATTAATAAAAAATATCAAATGTAATACAATATGAATAATGTATTAAAGGGGAAAGATCTTGTAGTATTTTTTACATTGAAAGCATCATAAAAGGAACTTCCATGGATTCTAGATACGAGGTGTTCATTATATATGATATGGGAAAAAATATTTTCTCAAAGGCTTTGAAAATTTTAAAAATGGTGTAGTGATAATTGGTAAGTATTTTTAAATTAACATAAAAGTTTTTTCTTCAACATATATTATATAGGCCATGTAGAAATTGAATAATAAACTATATATTGATTAATTAAATTAAAACTTAATAGGTGTGTTGCAAATTTGTGTTGAAGGTAATGAAGTGATTTCTCAAAAAAATCCATGTGTGAGTGTAACTAAGTGAATTCATATTATGACTAGATGATAGTAAAAAAGAGGTAATATTTTTAAATATTTTGATATTTAAAATAGTCTTCATTTGACCTTAAAATAAAATTTTGTAAGAATCGAAGGCTTTACAGTCTTTAACAAAAAAAACATTATCCATATTAGTGGAGAAGAATTGTTTTTTAATGTTTTTATACTAATGAGAAAAAGGAAATGCATTTTATCTACATGAAAAAATAGAAATTTTATCATCTCATCAGAAAAAAATATAGTCATTAAAACTTTTCAACTACTAGTGTTTATTCTTTAAATATTTATGGGACTTTATAAAAGAATTCAAAAATTATTGATAATTTCTTTCTCTCATTTATATATGACTACACTTTGATTACATATATTATGTTTATAAAATGTAAATAAGTGATATTGGGGATTTTTAAGGGTTTTAGGATTTATATAGATAATCAATTTTAATATTCTTAAAATAAAATTGCAATGGGTATATGGGATGAGTATACAAATGGATGCTTATGAGATTATTTAAAAATCATGGTATTTAACAAGGGTTTAGTGTTCCATAAACCCTAAAAACTTGTATCAGTAAATATAAAAGTGAATTTTGGTTAACATGGCTAAATTTATAACACCCCATGAATATATTTTATGAATGTTACATTTTATATCTTATGATACATGGAACATATAACTTAAACAAATAGTTATATACTATATAAAAATTATTATATAAATATGGCAATTATAACCTAGTAATTAGATTGGTATATAAGAATAGGAACTCACATTATGAAATAATTATAGAAAATAATTCATAATAAAAATTTAGTTATTAGTTCTTGGGAAATAAGAATTAAATTTTTAATTATAACAATTTAAAAATATAAGGTTAATAATATTTAAAGTTTAAGAGGGTCATTTTTTATAAAATCCCATTTTTTTATATTAAATACATTTCATTTGAAAAGTAAATTTATTTTATTTGGAGCATTAAATTATTTTTAAATTTATTTTTCATACATAATCTAAGGAATAATATTTCACACATTTATTATCAATTTATTATAGATGAAGATGATGTCATTTGATGGTGAAAAGTGATATTTTTCAAAAAACCTATTTTTAAGTTTGTGATGGATATTCATATTAATAAATTTTGTTAATCACTATTGATTAATTATTTTGATAATATTATAGATATTATTTATAAAAAAATAAATATTAAATAATCTAATGGTTTTTACTAGTAATGGAGTGAGTATAAATTTTTTTAATGTTTCAAAAATATATTTTTTCTAAAAAAGGATTTTACACATTTCTGAGCATATGTTAGAAATATTTTCTATTAAATTATGAATATTAAATGGATGAAATTATTTTCATTTTGGAATTCATCTTATAAAAAATATTATATTTTAGTTTTTGGATTTTTTTAAATAGTTAATTTTTGAATGAATAGTGAAAAATACTTATTTTACAAATAATGTCACTTTTATAGAATTTACTTGTTATAATATTAACTTTAATATTTATGAAGAAATTTATATATATAAAATATATATTTAATAATTAATATAGTTCATCTAAAAATATTGTTCAAAACTGATAAATCTATGTTTAACATATTGGGAATCTAAGTTATTTTTTATTAAAATAAACATTATTTTTTTCTCTTCTCTTTTAATTAAATATACAAAACATTACATTTGGTTTTTGATTGATTTTAAAGCAAAGTAGGCCTCATTTAATTTAAAATTTTCTAATTAATTCCTTTTAACCAATATTATTTATTATTTTGGTATAAAATGATTTTCATGCTTAAAATAGCATTTCCCTAAAAAAATTCATCGTGTTTTGTGAACATATATTAAAATTAATTTATTCCAATTATAAGAATTTAATATTTTTAAATGGATTCTATACTTGGAATAATAATACTTAATATTATTTTTTAAAAAAATTTGATCATAATAAATATAAATGATGAAAACAACATATTGAAGTAAGACTTAAGAAGGACTAATGATGGGGTTAAACAAAATAGGTAATGGTTAAAATAATATAAAAATATTTGTAAAACCTTTTTTAAATTTATAGATACCTTATATATTCCCATATTCTAAATTAAATACATTTTGTTCCACTATCCCATGAGAGTGATTTTATTTTATTTTTCATGTTTTAATATTTACTAGTTTTACACCCACCCCACATATAAATGCGAACTTCCTACAATCACTTACATGCACTTCTTTGGTGCCTTATCATATCCAATTACATCCAAAATATCTTCCCACGTCTCTTTTTCTCAAACTAGATGTTATCTTCTTCTTCAAATACCACCTCTATAAGTATTAATTTTTAAGACAAAGGAGGTTATCAAATAAAGTGGTATATGTTCTTATCAATATTTTCCAATTAACTTTCTTCTTAAACCAACTTTAAATCATAAATAATAGTGATAAAATAAATACAATGATATAATGACCATAAATAGATGTTTTTATTTCAATGGTACATCCATTTACAATCTCCTCTACATCCTATCAATGAGAATGTACCCAAGTGGTACAAACTCTAACATGGCATCCAAAATACCCAAGATCAAATCTGGGTAGGGACGAATTTCTAGGGACTATAGCAGCACTGTAAGAGGGTTCTATAGCAGCATTTTTAGTAGTGGTGGACAGTATCTGCAGTGACACAGAAGTGGTAGAGATACTGTAGGAGGAACTATAGTGGTGGTGGTACTGTAGAAGTTATTGTAGCAGCATGGGCACTGTAGTAGTAATATTCACTGAAGGGCCCTTTTGGCCAAAAAATAGGCTTTCAAGCCTAGAATTCAGGCCACTGGGACTAGAGCCTTTGGTATATGTAATGGGTCTCCCTCTACCCAGTCAAAATAATTCTTTTCTTTAATAATTAAATGAGTCTTCTTCCCCAATCTTTAAAAAAATATCCTCTTCATCCTAAGGAAAATTAAACCATTGCTCATGCATACATTCTAGTGTGTGAACAACCATCTCCACAAAGTAATTCATTACATTTTTAATCATTGGATCACTTGTTTTGTTAATAGTTTGTAATTAATAAAAATATTTTATATTTATGACATTATTTTTATTCTATAAATATAAAATATCTTCTATTTTTTTACCCTCTCATCCATTGTAAAATGATAATATCACTTGTGTATACATGTGAATTACCCCTCCAAGAATTGATGTGACTGGTTTTTTATTTTTGATTTATTGTGTTAATTATGATGATATTTTTAATTAAAATATATTATATTTATAATATAAATATTATTCATTAAATATTTACCATTATATAAATTCCCTCCTTTATAACCATTTTGAAAAGAAAAATTCCATA
Organism: Viscum album; assembly: GCA_963277665.1. Classification (NCBI taxonomy): domain Eukaryota; kingdom Viridiplantae; phylum Streptophyta; class Magnoliopsida; order Santalales; family Viscaceae; genus Viscum; species Viscum album. Next base: position 64,154 of record CAUJRU010001541.1, on the reverse strand, counting down.
ATGAGTATATGGGGACTAGCCCCACCTGAAAAACATATTTTATTTTTATATTACCTCCACATATGGATGATTTTAAATTTATATATAATTAATAAAAATAATATTCTTGGAATTATTTAAATTCTTGAGGATATAGAACTATTTTATAAAAACTTTAACCATAGTCAATATACTGAATTGATTTTGGGAAAATTGAATGAACAACAAAATGTGATCAAAATATTCAATAACAATTCAATGAATTTTTATAAATTTTTTATAAAACAACATTATAAATGGAATATAGATGAAAATGTTTTAAAAAATATTTAATTAATTTAAATTTATTATTTATGAAAATATAATGCATCTGGTCAATCAGGAATCCATGGTAAGGTTTTTCATCTCAATTCCCCTCCATTGAGACATATTTTAAATTAAGAACATAATTTATTTAATATTTTATCTATAATAAACTTTGGAATATTATATCATAAATTCCTCATTATTCATTTGTATATAGAGTTTCAATTCATTTTTTACCCTTTAAAATTTTTTGATTCAAAAGTTATTAATGTTGTAAATGTTTATTTTACTAAATCACTTCTATTCAAGATTATTCATGTTTAAATTTATGTGAGAAAACATATTTGAATTTTTATTATTAAAACCATTCGATTTTATTCTCCTATATTTCCATGATTTTATTTTAAATTTTCCCCTCTTTGGTACTCAAATACCTAAATAATATTCGTTTTCTTCCATAGTACGAGGCATCCATATTTCTCTCTCCTAAATGATTTGTGTGATCAAACTAAGATCCTTGGATATTTTTCCTTGGAATATTCCTACTACAAGTACATCCCCAATTTTTGTGTAATAAAAATGTTTTGATCTATCTCTGATAAAAGGTAAGTTCTACTATTGTTCTTCTGGGTTCCTCTCCTTTTATTCCTCCTTTCAATGTTACGGAATGTGATCTCCATTTTTCTAATGGAGTTTTTCATGGGTTTCGGTTGGTGTGGTGGTGTCTTTACGTCCTGAGGTGGATGCATTCTCCCAATATATGTGAATGTGATCTGTTGTGTTGGCATGTTCTCATGAAAAGAACATAGAAAACCTTTCGAGGTATGGGTTTTATTGCTTCTCATTCTATTTACATGAAATCGTACATCTAGCATGGTTTACCAGCTGGATCACAATGGACTTGATATAATAAATATATAAATTGAATAAAAACAATTGCTATTCTTTTCATAGCGATGATTTTGAATACTCATTTTATAGATAGTGTGATATCTATGCTTTACTTGTTTAGAATGGAATTCTTTTTTTAAATTGGTAAAGAACATAATGCTGGGATTAATAATAAATTAATTGGATAAAGATAAAGACACATGTTATTAAATCTAGTTGTTGTAGTGGTAAAATTTTATTATCAAATTAATGTATATGTGCATTTCCAATGAAATAGTTTGATAAACCTAAAGCATTTTTATTTCTATTGATTAAAGGGATTTCAAATTAATTGTTTAATTAATTTTTGATATCATATTGTTTAAGTTTCCCATAGTTGGAACCTACAATAAATTATCCATTAATTCAAATTAGTTAAAGAACCATTTTTTTGATAAATGATAATCCATATCAATGTTCTAAGTTACCCTCTTTCTTTTAAAGTCCAAGAGCCTTATTCTTGGAGCCATGAATGCTCGTTTTTTGTGAAGGATGGATATCTTGCTAGGGGTCGAGAGCCAAGTTACTTGTTTCTTGATTTCCTTCTTCTTGTGTTGTGGTGTGAGTCTGATATGGCTAATACTAGGAGGCTATTATGGTATGTGGGGTAGGATTCCTAGAGGTTGGAAAAGCATTTGTCACCTAGTGTGGAGAGATTAATTGGTTTATGAAAGTGGGTGTCATGGGGGGACATCAGAGGTGATTGAACGAGTTGAAGATGGTCCTACCCATTGATAAAAAAGTGATTGCTTATTGAATGTGCTATTTGTTTATTTATTTTACTTTACCCACTGCTTATGGAAGTTGTTATTTCTCACCCTCTTTTCAAAACAGGTGAAGATGCATGGGGTATTCCATGTGCCTTCTATGGTTAGCTTCTCAAGGAAGGATGGGTCTATGCTCCTACTATAGGTGTTATAGATTTGATAGGTAGTCTATTCACTCATTGTGTTGGGACCCTAGAGTTTGGTAGACTAGTTTTTGTTTTCTAAAATAATTAAATTATGTGAATTAATATTTATTTTAAAAAATGATTGAATAAATGATGTTGAACTCATGGTGTTTGATCTTGCTGGGATGAAAGGCTGAGGTTATACAACCGAGAAACTATGGACTCTGTTTTGTTATGAATAAAAGGAATGGAACTTTGTTGTGTTGCTAATGAAATGTAATATGTAAATGATGATGGGAAATTAATGGTTAAATAATTAATTAACATAAAGTTTAAAGCATAAAAATGTATAATATGATTTAATAAATATCTTTAAATCTTTGTGTTCTTATATGATAACTAGTCTTAGTAGTGGCAGCTGGGAGTGCGAAAGACATTAGATGAAGTTGAGTCTAATACTAGTTTTTTAACATAGTTTGGTTGTGAGATATATTATGTCATATAATTTTGTGTTTATATACTCTAACCTACCCTTTCGTTTATGCTGATTGATGCCTTAGGGATTCTGAGCCTTGGGGGATGTTTTCCCCAACATACTAGTGGGAGGATGGATAGATGAATTATGCCTTTATCCCTGCTCTCTTCTCCATTTAGTTATTTGTGTTGGTACGCATGGAATTTAGTTTTACACATATATGAGTATAGGGAGATATAATGGATTGTGGTTATTTGATACACATATATTCTGTATATAGTTTCTTATGGGTTACTATAAGAATAATATATATATTATAATGGATTGAGGCATAATACCTTATATAAAATAAACATTGTATTACTTGTGGTGGCTACCAGAAAATACCTCATTACCTTGGGTTGTGTGGATGGTGTGTTTCTTCGCCCAGGTGTCTACAGGAAAGCTTTTTGATGCATGAGGTGCATGTTGTGTAGCTCACCCAGTTGTCTTCGGGCTATCCTTTTGGAGATAAATGTCTTAGGACGTGTGATATTGGGGAAAAGTAGAAAAACAAAGGGGAAGTACTAGCAGAGTACTGTTGATATTCCTATTTATATCATATGATCTTGTATGTGATACTTGGTGAGAGTATCCATGGTTAGGCTGGGAACATAGTATACATGTTTAGATTATGATCTAGTAACACTTTTGGTTCATTATTCTTTAACATGATTTCTATATTTTTGCACGAGAGGCTCTAAGGAGGATCCCACTGAGTATACAATTATACTCACCCTATGTTATATAAAACTTTTCAGGTCAGTTTGGGTAGTTTGGAGATCATTATATTTACTTCTAGCTTGTGGGTTTTGCAAGACCTATTTGGGCTTCATGGTCACTTTTGTTTTACTTTCTTTGCATACATGCAATTTCCCCTTTTAGTGGTAGAAGTTTTTTCATGAAATTACATAAGTGTACTTGGGTTTATTTTTATATAGTAGTATATCTTGGAGTTGGTTGGTGTCTATCTTAGTTCTATCATACACATGTGTTCTCTTATAGGGTAATTCCTCCTATTTGTGTGATTATTATACCCTCGGGGCAGGTCACCAATCTGGGGACTACTAGTGGCGGGACTCAGGGATCATTATTTCTCTTATCACATTTTCATCCAAGGAGGGGTATACTTTGGGGAGAGGGGTTCATGACATGGTAGGTCTCATGGGATAAATAGAATAGTTATTGATCTATGTATGCAATATCATATAATGAAAATATATTGGAACAAATCCAAGTAATTATGAAATATATTTTCACATAAGGCCATAGTGGTGTGGTTCATGAGGTCTCAGCAAGATGACTTAATAAGAAGATTATGACATATATTATTATGAATTTATACCTTAGAACTGTAGTTATTATTATCCAATGGATTATTTTTCCCCCTTGGATATATTTTGACAGTCCTTTTTCATTATATGTCATATGTATTGATTAATTAGTCTAAAAAATTATGCATTATATATTTATGATAGCTTCAATTTTACACTTCCTATTACTGAGCATATAATATCATCCTTTATTTGTTTTCCATTCCTAGGGAAATTAAGAAGGAATCATTAAATGATTTTCAAGGATGTAAGAAATTTTTCTAGTAATCGTTTCATCTTCCAGTGTAATATTGTAAACATGAATCTATTTATTTTTTCAATACTACTAAATTGATCGATCATTAATGCTATGATACATTTTATCTTATACTAATGTACATGATTTACCACCATCTCGAGGTTATTATATTTTTGGAAGAAAAATTTTTAAAAAAAATTAATTTGGGAGCTTTGGAACTATATTTTCAAATAACATAGCTAGCACAAGAATTAAGATAAAATCCTAGAATATTAAATAACATTTAGTGATTTTTATGTTATTACTTAATATTCTTGATGTTATTAGCTAATTATTATTGTTCCATTATTTAGAGAACACACCTAGCATAAGAAAAGTAAATAATATCAACACCAATAGTCAATGAAAGAATTCCCCGTATATGAAATTCTATACAATGGGTGTTCGATATTAGTAGATTGTGGCCTTATTGGTGAAGATAACCTTAGTTATGATAGATAAACTTTACCATATATATCAAACTATTTCTAAACAGCTTGATGACCTGATGTTAGCTTGCATTTTGTAAATACTCTGAACCTAGTGTCCTAGAATCAGTGGTTACATTATTACATTGGCATAAGATATAAGGAATTACCTCCTTAAGGATGGAATAATTTAGTTGTTTTGAAAAGAATAGATACATAATTCAATGAAATATTATAATTTGAAAACTAAAATATATTATAGAAATTTATTTTATAGAACCATAATTTTCTTTATCATATCCCAATATATCAAAAATAATACATTTCTTGGCATCCTGTAGAAGGGAAACATTTGAAATGTGTGCATTCTAATGCACAATTTGGGTATCGGAATAGAAAAATATATCATGAATATATAAGAAATAAAAAATGGAAAGTAAAATAACTAAATCATATTCCATTCAATCAATAACGTGAACATGAATAGTAATATGGAAAGAAAAAATGATTAGAAAAGTAATTCTATATAAATAATTGCATGAGATTGAAACTTATACCTGGATATTCTTATTAATAGAATTATCACATGTAAGTTAATAACTATTCTCATAGTGAAGCAATTGATAATGATGAACATTATTATCATACCATTGAAGCCATATTCTAAGACATCTTACATAAATGGGAAATTCCTCATCCAAAAAACCCAAGAATTTTGGTCTCATGAGACCTACCAATTCCTCAAGGGGCTATAGAAAGCCTCACCCATCACTTAATAAGTTCAATTAATTCTTAATATGAATTGGGAGAAACATAATATCATAAAAAAATTATTAAAAAATATATTATGAAATTTTAATAATTTCATCAATAAATAGCCATAATCATAAACCAGTCATAAAAATATGGAAAATGGAATCAATATAGTAAATCTCATTAAAAGTATTCATAATAAGTCTAGATAAATAATAAATAGTGATTCATTAAACATTTTTTCAAAGTTTAATAATCTAATATTAGGTTTTTTGTTGTTCATTAATAGAAAAACCCTAAAAATTCCATTAAAATTTTATTGAGGAAAATAAATATTTCAATTTAAAAATATATTTTAAAAACTAAAAAATTATAGGACACTGAGAAAAAAATATTTGAAAACAACCCTTTAAAATTTAAAAGTAAGCTTCAAAACACTGATTATGAGTAATTTTAAACATATTATATAAGTTAAAAAACAATCTTTTCAAACTGTTATAAAAATTATAAAAAGTACCCCTTTTGAAAAATGATAAAAAGATTACATTAAAGACATTTTTAAGAGTAAAACCTGGGAAAATATTCATTAATAAACCATTTTCATAATGTCAAAATAATTTTCGATAATATTTTTAGAAAACAAGAATATAGAAGAAAAAATATTTTTGATTGAAGAGAGAAATAAGGTCATCTCTTCTTAAAAAAATTCTCAATAATTTTAAGTACCAAATAGAAGGAAATGGAACTATTACATGAAAATTTAAGAAACATCCTAAATATTAAAAAATATATAGGGTTTATGATGGAAATATATAATAGTTCCTAAAATAGAGACTTAAATAGAAACAATCCTGAATAGTGATTATATTTCCAAATAAACCCTTACCAATATAGTATCTTTTGTATCATAACTCCCATAAATGGAATAACATCAAAAAAAATTAAATACCATTAAAATAAATATATTAATGATATAAATTGTAAAATGGTCATTATATACACCATATAAAATATATAAGTTGTGAATATGACATATGTCTCAGGAAAGTGAAAGTGTGACAAACAAGCCTTACCAAAGGTCTAATTTACTTTATATGCATGTGAAACTCTTGTAAAATAAATATATATTTACTATAATATATTTTGGAAATTTATTAATATATATAATACCATATATAATTTACTTATAAATTTTTATCACATTTTTATTAAAAATTATTTATTAAAATTACTATATCAGGAGATAACTATTTCATTTTTCATGTTTTTTGGTTTATTAGTTTCAATAATTGTACTTTGATCATGGTTCCATAATAAAAATAACTCTAAAAATGGAAAAAATCATATTTTTTCCTTATAAATGTATTTATAATAGTCCATACTAGTTATATATGTAAAAATGAGTTATTTGGTTCATGGAGAGGGGAGGCCATTCATATGTAGAAGGATGTCTCCATTTTTTCCAATGGATAGAATTAAATAAAGGTAAATAATATTTCATCTTTATAGAATAATTATTATACCATATATATCATGTTTAATCATTAAATGTCTCATTATTACTATCCATGTAAAAATAAAAATAAAAATGTTTCACATCGCCTTATGCAGGCGGTAATCCGCATGCACGCACAAGTGAAGTTATCCTTTTAGAATGGATACAATGGTAATAAGTGATATGTTAAATTATAATTTAAAAAGTATATTATTTTCATAAGTATCATATAAATACATTAAATCCCTCATTATATTCATATGTACAATGTGGTGACGGAAAATTAATAACATTAGTTCACGAGGCATTAGTCTGTCGTATATACGAATGATGACTTTTTAACCTATTTGATTGAGGAGGATACAGAAAAATATTAATCCATAAACATAATTACATATCAGTATATTTTAGATAAAAATATTATTATTTTTTAATTTTGAATACATGATTAAAAGTTAAAAAAGAGGAAGTAAAAAAAGAAGGAACTTAGAGAACAAAATTGCTATCTCTTAGAAGAACCTAATTTGTATCTCTTATAAAGAACCCAAGGGTTAGTATATTTCGAATATTGGAACCTCCATAATGTGTATTATGATATTTATAAGTTATTTTGTAATGTTTTTCTGGATATATATGGCTTGAGATGTGCTAATAATTCAGAGGATGGTACCCTTTTATAAGTGGGGGAGGGGTGCCTTCTTGGAAATTTCCTAAAATTATCTAAAATGAGATAGTCATTAACAAGAAAAAGTCTACCAAATGACCATAGATTCAAATTTTATATAGGATAAGCTTTCCATATGACTATAAAATTGGTTTTTAATCAATTTAGTTGGCAAAATTACCCTTATGTTTTTGTTTTACCCCTAGTAAACTTTTTTTAGCTTTAATCGAGGTAATTAGTTTTAACTTTTTTACTATTCATTATGAAAGAAATTGAATTGAAATTAAAATATATTATTAATTATTATTTTTCCAAATCATAAAGAGATTTTTAAAAATTCAATTCAACGAAGTGGAAGAATTTAATTTAAAATTATACTGGCATATGAGATAAAAGAATGGTTTTCCAAAGGAAAAGTTTTCAAAATTATAAAAAAAATATATCAAAATTGAATATATAATTGGTTCCAATGACCTGAATTGGATTAACTATAATAAAATTCAAATAATTTTTCTTTTAAATAAAATTTAATTTTTAAATTCTTTAAATGAAAAGTCACTTTTTGATAAAAACCTGTATTTTTTACTATTCATCAAAATTAATACTATTAAAAAGTTGTCAAAAATTCAATCTAACATAATTTTAACATTATTATTTCACAAAATATGTTATTTTTTAAAAATAAAATATAATTTTTTTAAAAATATATATATATATTAATTTTGGGAAACATAATGAAATCATTAGTTTATAAAAATACTATTTTTCATAAAAATATTTCTTTTTCATTGAAATGTTTTTTATTTTCATTTATACTTAATTAATAATAAATAACTTTATTTATAAATATATAAAAGATGTAATTTCAAATTTTATTCATTCCTATTAAAAACCACAAAATTAACATCAAATTTATGACAATACAATTTTACGGTTTTTTTATTCATGATATAAAAGTGATTGAAAGTAATTTTAAAATGAATATATATTATAACGTATTATGGTGTAAAATTAATCACTCATAGAAAAATTTCATCCTCAAATTTTCCACAATTCCACCTCATGAAAATATTTGGGTATTTCTTCATCATAACTTTCTCAAGTCTCCATTCCGCCTCTTCTATCTTATGATTTCCCCAAATTACATTTACTAGCCAAGTATTATGATTCCTCAACATGTTTTCTATTGTTTCTATAATCAAGATAGTATCTTCATGGAAATGTATATTAGGTTTCAATTATATTTATTTTTAGGTGATCATATGCATTGGATCTATAATGTACATTCATAACAACTATATATGAAACACGACATGTAATTTATAAAGAATGGGAAGAATTTCCAAATTGTAAGTCACATCAATAATTCATTCAAAGATTTCAAAAGTTATTATGTACCTGGGGTTTAGTTTTCCTTTATCACAAAAATTTATAACACCCTTCTATAGAGATACATTCAACGAAAAGGAATCTCCCACTTAAAATTCCAAATATTTCTTCTAGTTATTCATACAACTCTTTTTCCTCCTTTCATTTTCTTTTATATAGGTTTCAATAGAATTTACATTTTTCATAGTCACCTTCACATTTTTTGGTTCTACAATATTCCTTTCCCCAACCTAATCCCAACAATTTGGAGTACAATATATCTTTTCATATAATGATTCATATGACTCCAATTAAATACTTGAATAGAATCAATGGTTATAGGAAAAAATACAAATGGTAAATACAGATATCATATACCTTAAAAGTAAACATAGAATAACCTCATAGATTATTCTAATATTTGAGTAGTTTTTTCAAACTATCCATCGGATTTAGGGTGATAAGAGGTTCTCAAAAAATCTTAGTATCAGGATATTTATGAAGTATTTTCCATAATTTTTATGTAAAGGGTTGATTATGATTTGGAATTGTCAAAAGAGGTTCACTAGGATGTCTTACAAATTTATTCATACAGAACCCTTCAGGATGATAAATAGGTAACTCGTCTATTATAATAAGAAAATGTGAAAAAAAAAATTAGGGCGATAAAAATGACCCATATTTCATCATTATGTCTATGAGTATTTTTTAATCTAGTGAAAATTTTAATATTATGGTCATATTGTTTCTATATAAGGATAGATAGAGGTGGAATGAAACCTCTAGTTTATTGTCTCTCAACCTTCACTGTTGAAAAATAAAACATCATGACACATAATCAGAAATTTCCCAATTCATATAATCCCACAAAAAATGTTCCTACAAATCTCTATACATCATAGTGTTTCTCAGGTGTATGTAAAACTTGTATCTGTGAGCATCATCAAAAAATTACCTCATCATCTCAATTGTAGATGGAACACATAGTCTCTTCATAAATGTTAAGACACCATCTTTACAAATTAATTCTTCTAATTTTCCATTATTCATGGATTGAATTTTCTTCTCAATATTCCTGTAATCATATTGAGAACTTTTTATATTTTCAAACAAAGATGGTTTGGAAATAATTTGAAAAAAGAGTGATGTATACCATTAATTGATAACTAACAGATCCATATTTATTAAATCTATTAATATAGGATCATTTCCAATTCTCATTTTTTCAGACCCTATGATATTTTACGGTCAATGCATTCACTACAATATTATACTTTCTCATGTGGTATTATATTGAGAAAACATAGTCATTACATATCTCAAGTTCTGAAATTTTTCTCATGTTTATCTCTTTATATGAAAGTATGCATTTCATACTGTTCTCATCCATTCATATCCCACATATTTTAAGATAGATATAATATATTCATATATTCAATGAAAAGATTACGGATGCCAACTCAAGATCACAAGTTGGATATTTTTTCATTAATCTTTAATAGCATTGATGCATAGGCAATAATTTTACCATTTATATAGGTAAAAAATAAATTCCATTCTTTAATGAATTACTATATATCAAAAATTCATCATATAATTATTGTAGATTCAAAATAGATTCAATCACCAAACTCTTATTCAATTATTCAAAGAATTATTCACATTTTTATCCCATATGATCATAACCCCATTATGAGTAAGGATTCTTAACAATTTATCAAATCAGGGAATTATTTTATCAAATATCTAATAATAACCTTCTAAACCAGTGAAACTGCATACCTCGGTTATGCTCATTAGAATTGAACATTATTGGATAGAATTTTTCTTTATAGTATCAACTAAGATTCCATCCTTTTAATCAATATTGAGAAGAAAAGAATCTTTCTAAAGTTAGAATTCACACTTAGTAATTTTTTCATATAAATCTTTTCTTCTAAGAGTCTCAAGAATGATCTAAATATTATTCCAATGGTACTCATATCTTTTAGAGTGCACCAACATATCACCAATAAATTTCTTAAAAACTCATCAAGGTATTCCTTGAGTACTATGTTCATTGTATTCATCAAGACAGATGGTTCATTTTTCAATCCAAATATAATTACTATGAACTCATAATTTCTATACCAGATTTCAAATTTTTTCAATGAAGTATCTTCCTTCATTACTCTCAATTGATGATACTCAGAGTGAATCTCAATATTTGAAAAATATGGAGCTCTTTGAAGTTAATATAATAAGTAATAAAGGCTAGGAAGAGTATAATATTTCTTTTTCATAATAGAATTGATGTACCTAAAATCAATTCACACCCACATAGATCCATCATTATTCTTAATGAAAATAATTGAGGTTAATCTAGATAAAACACTAGGTCATATGAATAATTTATCATATAAATCCTCTATATTTTTCTTCCACTACAATAATTCCATAATGGTAATTATATTGGAAGTCTTTGATATTGGTCTTGAAACAGGGGTTAAATCAATGGAAAAAACATCACACTATGGTGGATGTTCAGTTAATTCCTAAGAAAATACGTCAACGTATTCACATATAATGGTAAATCCTAAAATTAGATATTAAATTTTCATCTAAACATTTTTTCTTCCTTTCTTCCCAATAAATCTCATTTATAAGAGCTAATAGTGGTGCATATTGACAAGACTAATGTGATGAAGTATCCACCCTAAAGATAAGTAATTTTTTGTCTACATTATTAATCATAAATTTCTTCTCGTTGTCGAAAATTTTTTTACTATATTTTTTAATATATTCCATAACAATAATTATATCACAATTAGACCTAATTATAAAAATAAAGTCATAAAATAGGTCTTTTTTATGTATCATAATGGGAACTGGTCAGCACACACATGTGGTGGTGAGACATCCACTAGAAGTCTTGATTTATAACTCCCTTAGTAAGGTTACTAGTAAGCATCTAATTTTATTCGGAAAAAATAGAAGATATAAAAGGGTGATAAGATAAATAATAAAATAAAAAATTAGTTTAATTTTATAATATGATTTGTAACACCCCGCCCCTACCTCATTGTCTTGAGGAGGCGGTGAGGGTTACTTGGCCTTAAGCGATGTTCTTAAGGCCCTAAAGGCTGTCAATAAATGCCGAGGGCTCCAAGAAAAATTGGGGAATGATTTTCCCTTGAGACAAAACAAAAAACACAACCACAACTAAATGATGCATGTCAACAAAAACAAAATGATACATTACCAAAGTGAACCAGATAATACATAATCTCACATGCCAACACAACAGAAAACAATATCATAGTACAATTCATAAGACTCAACAAGAACACCATGAGCCATGACACCACCACTGCTCCACACCAAGCTCCAAGCTCCAAGTTCCACCAAGACATCACAACACACCACTAACGGAGATTGATGCCTTACATTTTCCCACATCACGGTACACAACATCTGAAAAGACACCAACATTATAAAGCAGAGGGTGAGTACTAAAACTTGGTAGGATTTCCCCAAATGACTTCCCTACAGACGCCATTAGGATAAAACTGTTAGCACATTTATATAAGACACTTTATATAAAATAAAACACAAGTGCAACCATCTTCATAAGCCAAAAGTGCCCTTATCAGGCCATCACATCCAAGCCAAGAAACCAACGGAAAGCCAACCAACAAGCCAAAACCATTCCAACATTTACCCATTAGCACAAAAATTCCATCTTGCAAAGCAGTAAAAAACAAAACAATCATAACAGTGGAGCATCCATCCAACCCATCTCATCCATTTACCACTATTGGCTCTTCCTGTCCACTTATCATTGATGGTGGCCCTTCCGTCCACCATCCATCCCCCTTTATTATAGTGGAACTTCTCGCCCACTTCCACAGAACAATTCAACCAATCACAACAAAGTATATAATCCATCACATTCACAAAAACATCATGTAATAAACCAATTCCATTACATGTCAATTCACTTCAATCAGTCACCCATTTATTAAAAATGATTTTCCATGCCAAAACCCAATTTCAATAAAACAACCATTTAATTGAAAACCATTTCTATCAATAATATTCACAAATCAACACTAGCATCCCATTTTAAAATCTCTATTTTAAAATCCACAAGAAAAGCATTTCCCCACAAAACCCACTTTTTACCAAAAATCCCCAAAACATCACCCAAGGGATTTTCCACCAATTTAGAACATCAAAACATAATTAATTTCAATAATAACAAATTAATTGTAATAAGGAACCACTAGTTCTAAACAAATAGAGTCGAGAGAGAATCCACTTACCTTTAGGGTTCCTGAGAAATCGACCCACGAACAACCGCACCTCAAATCTAGAGAACGCACCACCGGCACCTCTCTAGATCCACTCCCCTAACCACAACTGGCCTCAAAATCATCATCCAAGGCAACCCCAATCCTATATCTACACACAAAAAGTGTATATCTAGAAAACCAAGAAATATAGGGATGTAGATTTGGAGGAAAACACAAGAGAAGAAAAAGAAGAGATTTACACGGGAGAAACCACCTGGAATACACCTTTAAACCCCTTCGAATCGCTTCCAAAATGAGTGGGAGAGCACCCATAACCCCTGAGAACCCAAAAACCCTATTGAGGCTCGAGTGGGAGGAAGAGAGGAGTGAAATGAGTCAATCTCAAGTGATCCCATAACTTATAACCCTAAATTTAAGTGGTCGCACGGTTAGCCCGCACAGTTTGGAAAACCGTGCGCTAACCGTGAGAACGCCACTGCCATGAGAGCCAGTGTCCACACAGTTTCCTCACATGGCTTCGCAAACTATGCGTAGGCCATGAAATGCCTACTATCTTGAGAACAAGGGTCTGCACAGTTTCCTGTGGATCCCGCACGGTTTCCACTAACCGTGCTCAAACCGTGCACCCCTTTAAAAGCATCTAAACTCATCCAAAACCATTAGAAACTCTCCCAACCTCTTCCCAACTCATTACATGCACTAAAAATACATAAAAATGTATAAAAAGGCCAAACACCTCAAACCAGGGGTGCTACATTCTCCCCCCCATTGGACTTTCCGTCCTCGGAAATTAGTGAACCCCCCCCCCCCCTTTGCCGAAAGAGCTCGGGATACTGCTCGACCATATCTTTCTCATACTCCCAAGTCTCCTCTTAAATCTGACCATGTCGCCACAAAACAAAAACAAAACCGGTGATTTTACTATGAAAGACTTTATCTTGCCTATCCATAACCTGCACTAGCACGTGCACCAACGAAGCATCCAGTTCTAGCTCGACAATGATCCCATCGAATCACATGCTCACGATCCGGCTGATACTTTTTCAAATGTGAGAAATAAAACACATTGTGCCCCACACTATACTGTGGTGGAAAATACAAACAATAAGCAACCTCACCAACCCGCTCAAGAACCTCAAAAGGTCTAATATAACTCGGAGATATATTTCCGTGCATCCCAAACCGATGATGTCCCATCCTAGGAGAGATCCTCAAGAACACATGATCACTCACCTGGAACAACAATGGTCATCGACGATGATACACATACAATTTTTGATGACTCTAAGCCGTCTCTATTCTCTTCCAGATCAACTTGATCTTCTCCATGGTCTCCTGGACAAGATTCGGTCCAACAATCGAAGACTCACCCGCTTCCACCCAACATAGTGGAGACCGACACGGCCGCCCATACAATGCTTCAAATGGATCCATCTGTATAGAAGCCTGATAACTGTTATTTTATGAGAACTCAACCAATGACAAGTGCCAACGTCAACTGCGTTCCAAGGGATTGCTGTTAGGATTTCCAGAAACGTGATGTAAACATCATATCTCAATCTAATACAATCGAAAATGGAACACCATGCCTCTTTACCACCTCTCGGATATAGATTTGGGATAGATCTTCCACCATATGAGATTCATGAATCAGGATGAAATGGGCCAACTTCGTTAGATGATCCACTATCACCCAAATGGTATCATGCTTCTTGACCGTTGTTGACGCTCCTTTCGTCATAGAATCTAAAGTTCAGAAAAGGGAATATCTGAGCTCAAAGTGATTAATCCTTTGAAGAAACATCAAAAATCGACAAAGGGATACAAAAGGAAAACATTGCCCATGTATCGCGCAAGTTCCCTCTTGGTCGTGCAAGTACACTTGCGCGCCGCCTCAATACTTGCGCGACTCCTCATGTTCGTGCAAGGGACTTGCGCGACATATGTGGTAACCGCCTGGTAACCGCCCAGTAACCGCCCGGGGTCTTCTTTTGCCTATAAATAGACCCTGTGGGCCCCCCATTCAAGAGGATTTTTTCCAGAAACTCGGATTAAAGCTCCCGACGCCCAAGTCTCTTCTCAAAGCTTCCGGAACACTTCTAAGGTAATTTCTTACCTAGAACGGAAGATCTAAAGAGAAAAAGGAAGGCCTAAGTGTTGAAACTTATCAAACACTTGCGCGCCTACTTAATTCCTTCAATATAACTTGCGCGTCCCTCTTCTGGAAGAACCTCAAGAGGATGGTAAAGTGTTTAATAAAGAGTCGCTCAAGCATTTCAATACTGGTTGAAAATCGCGCAAGTACCCCTCATGTCGCGCAAGTATACTTGCATGACCAATACTTGCGCGCCGCCACAGGACTTGAGCGCCTTTCAAGACTTGCGCGCCCCAATCTTTTTGGGTGCCCATCTTGCCCATTTTTACCCCTCTTAAGCCATTTCACCCTTCCTATTCAAGATTCAGTCTTCAAGATACTCTTCAAAGCCATTTATGGCATGATTTCTTGATTTGATATCCTTATCTGAAAGGAATTCTGTGAAATATCTCTCAAAACCTAGTGATTTAAACATCTTTATGTCACTAAAGATTGAGAGTTCATTCATTCATCCTCATCCTTTAAGATGAGAGAATCTTAACCTGGGCATCCTCCTCAGGAGTAAGCCCCAAACCTTAATCCTAACCTAGGCTTCCTTCTCAGGAATAATTCCTAGTCATAAATCCTGGGCATCTTTCTTAAGAATAAGCCCCAATCAAGTCCTTTAATCTTGGGCATCCTCCTCAGGAGTAAGCCCCAAACCTTAATCCCTAACCTGGGTCTCCTTTTTCAGGAATAAGACTCAGTCATAACCTTGGGCTTCCTTTTTAGGGGTAAGCCCCAAGTCCCCTAACCTAGGCTTCCTTCTCAGGAATAAGTCCTAGTCATAAATCTTGGGCATCTTTCTTAAGAATAAGCCCCAATCAAGTCCCTTAACCTGGGTCTCCGTTTCAGGAATAAGACTCAGTCATAACCTTGGGCTTCCTTTTCAGGAATAAGCCCCAAGTCCCCTTAAACTTCTCTTAACCAGTCATAAATTACCTTTGATTTGGGTTTCCTTTTCAGGAATAAAACCCAATCATAAGTCCCCTCCTAACTTGGGCATCCTCCTTATAAGTAAGCCCCAAGATTAGAGTATTCAAATCTCTATGAAGCACATATAACTTTGTGGACCCTGTTCATGGATTTTCTCCCTAAAAGTAAATCCTAAACCTTCGTCTATCTGGGCAGTCATCTATACATAAGCCCCAAAACAAATTCTTATGATTGCATCTTTTATGGCACAATTGTCTAAATTTTACCAATACCTCTTGTTTCTCACACCGAGCATGACTCACGTGAGCTTAGAGTGTAAAATTAATTATGACATTCATCTTTGAGCCATCAATCATAAAACATCATATCCCATTCCTCGAACTACGTGGGTTCTGATTCCTTTTTTAAAACAAAGGATACTTAGGTAGCCCATTTATGGGTTTGATCCCAACATTGAAATAATCTATGTGCTTCTGAATGACGATAAACTTCAAGTGCCCCACTGAGTGGCTTTAAAACCAGCCTGGTCATCAAAATGACCAAGAGACTTTTATATAAATGTTTTGAAGGATACCATTGACCAAGAATCTCTAAACAAATATAGATGATTCTATATTGATGAAGAACCTCGAATACATATAAAAGATTCTCTAAATTTCTTGCATATTTAATCATTGATTGTTAAAACTAAAGGAAAGCTCATTTTATACTTGGTAATGTAATAAGGATTCACGAACTTAACTTAAATCTATAAAGAGAGTCCCGGAGTAGACAATAATTCCCCTCAAAAAGGTGTGATGAGTCCGACCTCCCATCCTCTCGACCAATGCAAATTCCTAAGCCTCATTAGCCCAGAAGCTAATGAGCGCCTGCCATTGGAAAGTAGGTCCAAACGGATGTGGAATCATTGGATGTTTCCGGTTCTACGAACAAACCCGTTAGAAACCGATCGGAACGTTTGAATCTCCCGTCCAGGAGGTCATCCCCGGATTCCGCGCGAAACAAAAATGGTGAACCCGACGTGAATCCTTAACCAAGTTAAAGTGATGTTCTTCTTATCTGTTAGGCCCCTTGGGCCAACAAGGCAATCATTGACATATGATCATCCAAAAGATGCAGTAGCCGGATTCATCTTGATTATGTCTGTTACATGGAACAGGCACTCTTTTTTCAAGATCTTCTACAAAAATGGCTTTCCTTAAATTCACACCTGTGAATACTGCTGCTGGGAACACCTCTACTGTGAGGTCTGCTGCTGTGAAAACCAATGCTGCTACTCCTGCTGGAACGTCATCCGCTCTGAGGATGACATCACCAACTCAGCGTCTTCAACGTTGTGTTTCTAATGCACTGGTTAAGGAGTACCGTCGCAACGGTACTATCCCAACTCTGGAGGCCACTCGTCAAGCCCTCCAAGTTAACAATTCTACCTGGTCGTCCGGACATCGGCGACCAGCAATCAAGAAGCAGACGGTGCTGACTACCGTCTCCAACAGTTTCGGGTCATTATCCCCGGAACGCAATTTCCATTCACTCCCTTACTCCGAGGAAGTGAATGAGCAGGTCCCGCAGGACCTTAATTCAAAAAGACAGGAGTCCTTATCAAAGGCTCTCATCAACAATCGCCGCCAGACTCGTGCGGTAGTGCGCCCTCAACATGATGAGGGTACCGACTCCAGGCATTCAGCTCAGGTTCCTCGAACCCGAGCAGGCAAGATGAACCGCCAGAGACGGAATCCGGTTAACAATAGGCAGGTTGTCATCCCTGCCATCTCCAGAAACGTCCACCAACCTAACTTGGTGGCAAATAACGAGAAGGCATACACACCTGTTCGTTTTAATCCCGCTGTCTAGCAGACTCGTCTGGCAGCATCAAGCCGATCTCGCCAGGCAATTCCGGCGGAGTACCATAGGCAGGAACATACACCTGCTTATACATCAGCAGTTAGTCAGCAGGCTCGTCTGACTACATATGATGGATCTCGTCAACCGTGTTTGGCGAAGTGTAATCAGCAGGCACATACACCTGCTAATACTAATCAAGCCTACCAACAGTCTCGCTTGGTAGCGCACGGAGAAGTCAGTCGGAAAGCCCCGACGACAAACAGGAGGCAGACTAAACTCTCTGCCTCCACACTTGAGTACTGTCAGGATTCACTGACAGGAAAAGGAGGACAGGAGCAGGCACATACACCTACTCCAAGCCCGGAATGGATGTATATCCCTGTTCCGGCGGCTGAAGTCACCAAACATATTTTGTCAATGGTGAAAGAGCATAAGCAAATTCCTGCTCATATTCTGGATGCTTGCCAGGATATCATAACAGCTTCAGCATCATCTCAGGGACAGACACATAAATCTATCCCTAGCAGTGGAGTGACACATCAACAATTCACTCCGGAACAGACACACACATCTGTTCCAGTCCAAGAGGGTTGTGGGGCCTACTCCCCCATATCATATGGACAACCAAGTCAGGCACATACACCTGATTTGAGCGATGATCATCAGCCTAACCTGACCATCTTTCCTGATCAGGCACATACACCTGCTCAGAGCAATCACTTTCGTCATCAAGTGGTTTCTAAAGCGAGTAAGAAGGCATCTAAGAAAAAGATCCGCCCAGCACAGTCAGGAGATCAAAGGCCAATCTGCAACCAAGCCTTGCTCGATGCTGGAGTTCTTGAAGCCCTCAGACATTTATCTGTCGGAATTCAAGATTCTACTCCCTCAGTTCCCAATAACAGGAACATTAATCCCGAAGGTCTTCAACAGACACTTCCTCATGAAGACTTGTTTCATGAAAATTCGGTCAATCTTGAAGTTCCTTCTTCAGATGAGAACCACAGGAACCCTCTGTGTGGTCAGAAGGCCAAGGAGCAAGAGATTTCATCTTTTGCTGTAACCCATCATGATGGTCCTCCTCATGGTGATGAACTTCGCTGCGAAAGTCCTCTCCGCAGTAGTGATTCACGTTGTCTCGAAAATTCTTCAGAAGGCAATGTAGTGACGAGAAATCCCTCCTATCTCGAGGCACTTGCAAACGTAAAACCAGTCATGTCTGATGCTTTACTATCGGCAGGTGAAACTATTTCTCCATCAGAAGATAGCCTGGGGTTCAGGTTATTCTCCGAACCTTCCCTGGGTCATTCATCTTCCAGCATGAATAGTGATTCCTCTACCAATCTTGTTGAATCCGATGAAGCAACAAGGAAACACCAACTCTGGTCCAAACAGGTAGAAGAATTTTCATTTAATGATAAAGAGGAAATGCTGAACATGAGGAAAAAACTGGCAAAAGGTGAAGTACCAGTCATGTTTTGGCCTTTGGCTAATTCCCAGTATGACATTCCAAAGATGTTGACGGATGATGGAATCCATGATATTCATCTCGACATATGGAAAACTCTTTGTCAATTAAAGAATAAGGTATTATCTTACGATGAATATGAAAATCATCTTAAGATAATAGAAGGGTTACAACGCCAGATTGATTTGGCATCTCTATCAGTCTCTCGGTATCCGAAGGCTGAAAAGCAACAGAGAACCCTTCAACGTTCATGCCTTGGCGCACTAAGAAGATTGCGTCAGTTAATTTCCAATGCTCCATCTAATGTTCACATCAGAGGATGGGGTGTTCACGGAGCACTACATTTCACAGTGCTTTCCGGTCAGCAAAGCCCGCCGAAAATGGTCTCATGCAATGTTATTGCCCATGGCCGTCCACAGTCAATGGGCTTTGTTCATAATCAAAATCTTGCTCGAGATCAAGCTTCAACTAGTTCCTCTCAAAATCAAGTATATAGAGAACAGGTTGTTGAATTGCTCCTACATCAAGCAGGCGAGAATATTGCACAAGCCTCTCGTCTGGAGCAAACACGTCATCAAATGACAGAAGTTTCGGAAATCATCCAACGATCTGTTGAACCAGGTGATAAAAGTGGATACAGGTTAATGCATCTAGCTAATTTCCGAACTAAGATTCTCAAGATCAAGAGAGATTTTAAAAAGATCTCAGACATAGCATGTCAAGAGACACCCCAGCTTGCCAGACTGGGGACTTCTCTAACCCAACCCTCAGAATCAACGAATGGGATTCGAGGAGTTGAGCGGAAGCAACAGGAACACCCCCAGTCCACCGGACTGGGGACTTTTTCAAATCTTCAATCCCTCCCTCAGAGAAAGTCAGTATTCTCTCGATTAGGGAATAAGCCTCAAGAGGAACGAAGAGCCAAGATGTCAGGAGATTTTCTCCAAGTGACAGTTCTCCAAGAAATTCCTGAGGGATCAAGTCAACGGAATGCCATGTCTCATCATGGACATAGAAGGAGACAATATCACAGAAATGCTGATAGAAAGGATTCCATGAAATATGCATCCATTAATGTCATCACTGCCGTTGCTGCTGATTCACCAGATGAGGCTCAATCAGAGGGATCAGACGAAGAGGTTCCTGCTCAAGAAGTTGCGCACACAGACCTAAATGAAGAAGGTGTGCGCACACGTAATCAAAGGCTTACCCAAAATCTGGGTATTCCTTCAAGTAACCCACTTCTCCCTCTCCGAAAAGGATCCAATAAGGGGAAAGGAAAGAATCAGGTTACTTCTCACCCTTCCTCTGAAGGAGGTCAATCGCTCTCATTAGAGCAAAGGTTTTCACAACAGGAGGAAGAGATGAAAGAATTAAAAAGGTTGAATGCAGAACTACTTCAGAGTAGTCTTCTTCTTAAGAATGCTGAAGTCCGACAGCCGAAGGAATTTGTTGTAACTACTGAGATGGATCAGGAATATCCTCCTTTATCAGTACACCCACATAGGTCTAATCCTACGGGTCAAACGCAACAACGGTTGGCAGCACTACCATTAGTTGCAGCACCAACCTCCACGGCTGTCCAAGCTCCATTCATTGCACCTACCCAAAACCAAGTTCAACCTGACGTTTCTCAAAAGTTAATAACTACTATTGAGTCATTAACAGCTCGGTTAGAAACTAAGGAAGGGAAACGGGCGCAAGTTCTACCTGAAAAGAAATTTTACCCTGAATGGGTAGATTCAATTTCTCCTCCATCCAGTTTTGGAAACCCTATTTTCCCTACTTTCAATGGATCAGGCGACCCTGAACAACATTTGACGCATTACGTGTCTTGTTGTGATCCTATGATGGGAACTCCAGAGCAGCAAGAAGCAGTGAAACTCAGATGCTTCGTGCGAACCTTGCAAGGACCAGCTTTTGTCTGGTATACAAGCTTGCAATCCCGGTCAGTCATCGGATGGGAGGATCTTCGTCAAAAATTCCTTCTTCAGTTTAGCTCAACTTTGCCAAAAACGACAGTTTTCGATCTTACAAACTGCAAGCAAATGGAGAATGAAAGAGTCTCTGATTTCATTGCTCGTTGGAAGGGATTAACGTATTCCTTGAGTTTATCACTCCCTCAGGAGGAATTGTTGCCAATCTGTGTGGCAAATTTGCATGACGAATTACGCACGCCATTGATCCCTGTGAAATACACAGGAGGGTTTCTAGACCTTACTTCAATCTCTCAACAGATTGAAGATTCCCTTTTACAGGCTAAGGTTAAATCTTGTGTAATTCCATCAGCTCCAGGAAGAAGAATGGGTAAAGCAGAAACTGCTACAGTTATGCTTAAACAGGCACCTGTACCTATTTCTACTTCAAAACCTTCATCTTCTCGAAGGGCTCCACCTCCTGAACGCCAACAACAAAGGCTGTTTCGTCCAAATGATCAAAAAGATCAACGACGAAAACAATTTGAGGATATGAAGAGTAAAACATACTCTTTCCGAAGTGAGCAAGTTCCTGGTTACTTCATTTCAGCTCTGGAAAATAATTTGGTTCAATTACCAGTGCCGAAGAGACCAAACAAGGAAGGAGATGAAGACCGTCCCAATTATTGTCCCTTTCATCAAATGTTGGGACATCCCATCCAGGAGTGTTTTGCCTTTAAAGACCTCCTACAAAAGATGGTCGACTTGGGACAAGTCAAATTGAAGGGTTCTTCAGCTCATGTAGCGTGTATTACCGCTACAGATCCAGAGGAAGGAGGCGAGTGGCACGAAGTCAAAAGCAAAACTGCGAAAAAATATGATGATTGGATGGTCAGAAAGACAATCAATCGGACCCATTCCATTTTGCGAACACAATTGAAGAAGCCAATTGTGTCTCCTACAAAAGCTGCAGTAAAGCCTCCATCAAAGGACAAATCCTCAAAAGGGCAGCGCAATTCAAAAAAGAAAGAGGAATCAGGAGAAGATGAGTATGTATCAAAGCCTAAATTGTCTTTGACTCTGGCAGATTTCATGCCATCTACTTCAAAGCAACGGGCACCGCCCCATCAAACGGCACAGCCTAAACAGGCTAATCAGGCAGAGTCTTTATCAGACGAAGAGTTAATCTTTGGTTCTGTTTGATCTCAATGGATGGAGAACACATCACGACTCCAACTAATGCCAGATTTCTGAAGAAGTATTTTGTATAAACACAAAATATTGTTCCCAGAACCAAGACTCTTACATTTGGTTCATACAGCAATGGTCCAGTATGACCTTAAACTACAACTTGGTCCAGTATGACCTTAAACTACAACTTGGTCCAGTATGACATTAAACTACAACTTGGTCCAGTATGACCTTAAACTACAACTTCGTCCAACATGACATTAAACTGTGTCACACTTCTGTCCGAGATGACATTAAACTATAATACGTCCAGCATGACGATAAACTGTACGGTCCATGCATATGACCTTAAACTATTCACACTTATGTCCCTGCAACATGACACTAAACTGTGCAGCACCAATAGTCCTAACTGCAAGACTTTAAACTGCATAGTCCCTGATTTTGTCCTACATGACAATAAACTATATAGAAGTTCCTATATTTTGTCCGAGATGACATTAAACTATATTGTGTCCTAGCAACATGACATTAAACTGTGTGGCACTTTCATCGTCCAACATGACGTTAAACTGTGTCAGTTCCCTTATCGTCCAACATGACGTTAAACTGTCACATTGGTTACTAATATGTCCTACATGACACTAAACTGTATATGTCCGAGATGACATTAAACTATATTGTGTCCTAGCAACATGACATTAAACTGTGTGGCACTTTCATCGTCCAGCATGACATTAAACTGTAAAAAATCCCCAGAACTGATATCCTCATATTGGTTCACCTTAGTCCTAGCTACATGACTTTAAACTGTACAGCACCAGTTCGTCCTTGCTATATGACGTTAAACTATACAGCAATGGTCCCGTATGAGTTTAAACTGCATCATCCCTGGTCCATGTATATGACCATAAACTATTTGCAAATATGTCCAGCAAGACGTTAAACTGTAACGTCCTAACTACATGACGCTAAACTGTATAAAAGTCCCTCACGTCCGGAAAGACGTTAAACTATATAATCATCAAAAGTCCAGCATGACATTAAAACTGCACAATCCCCCTTTCGTCCAATATGACGTTAAACTGTATTGTCCCCATCGTCCTAACTACATGACGCTAAACTGTACAGAAAGTCCTTGATATGTCCTACATGACATTAAATTGTGCATCGTTAAGGTTGTTATTACCTCTTGTTTCTCACACCGAGTATGACTCACGTGAGCTTAGAGCAAACATCAACCATAACACTCCCTTTGGGCCACTAACCATGTGTAAGTCCCAACAACATTTTTTTTTAGATCATTGTCCACAAGAACAACTTGATCATTAATTCATTCTTTAATTGAACTACACAGACTTTGATCCTTGCCCTCCAGGCTGGGTATGTAGGCAACCTCCCAAAGGTTCAAACCCAAATACAATCTCTTCACATTGGTTCACCACCATCTCATATGATGATGATTTGTGAAACCACCCCTGGAATCAATATCTTTACATTGATTCACTTTCGTCCTTGTTATATGACGTTAAACTATACAACACTTTTGTCCGGTACGACAATATACTACAATATTCTTTGATTTCCTCATTTGAGAAGGAACCATTATTAACATTGATTCTTTTTCAATCATGGTTTTCATTTTCAAAAGACTACGTACATACATGGTAATGCCTAAACTTTTTATCTTAGGTTAAAACCATCATTGCACTAAAGTCCCCTTTCACCCTTCACATGTACGAACCAAATTTGTACAAAGGGTAGCTCTAGAACTACGTGGACTTGATTCCCATCCTTATGGGATACGTAGGAACATTCGAGTGTCCCTCGAATCCAGTCCCAAGTCTTTTTGGGCCTAACCCCAAATTTCACTTTCAGTCCCATGGCTGAAAAGTCCTCATGAAAACACACACTGTGTATTCATTATTATGGTCCGAATTCTATGAACCTAAACTAAGATTACTCATACTTTCGTCCTGCACGACGTTAAACTACATTTCAAGAACTACGTATGGCTTGATTCTCATTCTTATGAGATACGTAGTGAAGTCCAAGTTTCAATTCAGGACCCAGCCACAACATGATTATGGTTTTCATTGACCTATGTATCTCTATATACATTGGAAAATACCCATCTTTATGTATTTTAATCCTAACCTTAAATATTTTCAGATCTTCATAACCCTTTTCATGACTTCTAGTCACAAAAATGTCAAACTTCTGAGAATTCTTTTGCCTGACTATGCAGCACGTGCCCATTGGTGGCCTTGCATAAACAGTCCACATAACAGACTTGTCAGCCAAGAGAAGCTATTTATTTGACCATGCAGCCAATGCCCATAGGTGGCCCTGCATGTTTTCAACCCCCTAACGGGTTTGTTAAATAATAGTAACTTCATTCTTGGGAAGAATGCCTCTTTTGTCCTTATTTGTCTTAAACGACAGTATGTAGGGATCCGCAAAAATAGCCATCCTTAACGTATTTGTCCCATATCCTTTTTCATGATCTGAAAGTATTCAAGTCTATGGTTTATTTTTCTTCCCTACGTTTGGGTCAGACCTTCGTAGGAGTGATATTCATCCAGTTCTTCGATATTCTTGTTTGGAAATATCTTCTCCATATTCAAGTACCTCTTTCCATACAACAAACTCTATGCTTTAGAAAATTTGAATCTCCATAAACTTTCACTGGCTTTTAGCACTAGAAAAGTAAATTTTTGGGAGTTCTTTTGCCTGACTATGTAGCACGTGCCCATAGGTGGCCTTGCATAAACAGTCCACATAACAGACTTGTCAGCCAAGAGATACTATTTATTTGACCATGCAGCCAATGCCCATAGGTGGCCCTGCATGTTTTCAACCCCCTAACGGGTTTGTTAAATAATGGTAACTTCATTCTTGGAAACTACTTCTTCTAATACCTTTTAGCTCTTTTTTCATATCATTCCTCAGATTCAAATATTCTTAAGCCATAGTTTACATTTTTTTTCCCCATCATACTTGAGTATGGTAAATATGTTTTCAGATAAATTGTCAAGGAATTGAATCCATTTTTTTCCCATTTTCGGTCAAAGCTATTTCGACCTTAAACATTAGCCACTTTATGTCTGGCGTGCATGACTTTAAACTGCCCACACAAAAGACAAAGGAACTCTGAATAAAAGTCAAGTTCCAGCTCACTAAATATACATTTTTTGTATGATTTAGGTAATATTGAGCAGTTAAAAGGTTCAAAGTTTGTAGGGTTATTTGTAATAATCCTAGTAAAAAATCAAACTATGCTTACTAAGACCATTGGCTTAAGTAAATTTGAAGCAGGTAATGGAAGAATGCAAGTACAAATGATTGAACACAAAAGTGTTTTTCATTGATACACAAGAGTTAGAAGGACATCCACAGACTGGAGTCTCTTCTCTTCTTTCAAGAATTACAAAAGGCTTTCAACATAACACTTCATTTGATTTACAGCATCCCGATCTTCCTTAGAAACCACTTAGAATTCATTTCATTCAACTGGATACAATAAGAGATGCAGTGATACCAGCTCTTCTTGGAACAATTGTAAAAGGATGTTCTTGAGTGCGGTTTGAGAAAATTTTCTGCTGATCAAACAGTGACTCTGTTTTTGTCCAAGAGACTTGGAAGATGGATACATGGATTTGAGAATGGAGCATTGGAAGTAAAGAGCCATTTGGAGAGAGTACTCTTTTTAGATATTGCTCTAATACCATGTTTGTCTTCTCTCCACCAACAGGCAGTGGAAAACATTTCAGCCCATATGTTTGCCATTTTCATATCTGCAAGGGAATGACATGGAGGAAGAATTTGAAAGTTCACACCATTGTTGTTACTCTTAATGCACAGCATAACCGAAATAGAGAAGTAGCAGTGCAGCTGCATCTCAGGTGTATAATTGTTTGCATTTGGAACATTGACTCCTTGCAGATGACCATGAACACACAGAGACAGGTAGATGCTCTGTGGGAAATTAAGATGATATTTCTTCAGATACTTAGCCAAATCTGGAAGAGTGCTGTTTTTGACAGTATAGTAATCAGGGCCAATGATATTCATCATATCATCTATCCGCTTGCTAGCCAGTTCATCAATTAATCCAGGTCTAAGAGCCATTGAATCTGCACAGGAGTTGAATGAATTAAACTCTTAAATGGGTTTTATTTTTCATAAAATTTGTGAAAAGAATTTGAAAAAATGGCCAAGGCATTAAGGCGCGCAAGTACGGAGATGTCGCGCAAGTGATACATGGCCGCGCAAGTATTTGTCGCGCAAGTATGTGCCGCGCAAGCCTTATTACCTTCAGAGTAGCGCGGCTGCGAAGAAACAGTGAAAACAAGAGACTTGCGCGGCGAGAGCTCGAGAAATCCGGAACTTCAGATGCCATCTACGACCGGAAGCGGTATATTTATAGGCCAGGGGGCCTATCTGCGCGCCGCACCCAGAGCGCTCAAAGCCTGCGCGACGCAGACTTGCGCGCCACCCACTGACGTTGAAAGACTTGCGCGCCCTCCCTTTTCCTTTTGAGGAATTCAATTTCCTCAGAGTCAAATCCTCATTTTCTCTCCGGATCCAACTCTGAGGGGGGACTTTTGTTGACGCTCCTTTCGTCACAGAATCTAAAGTTCTGAAAAGGGAATATCTGAGCTCAAAGTGATTAATCCTTTGAAGAAACATCAAAAATCGACAAAGGGATACAAAAGGAGAACATTGCCCATGTATCGCGCATGTTCCCTCTTGGTTGCGCAAGTACACTTGCGCGCCGCCTCAATACTTGCGCGACTCCTCATGTTCGTGCAAGGGACTTGCGCGACATATGTGGTAACCACCTGGTAACCGCCTAGTAACCGCCCGGGGTCTTCTTTTGCCTATAAATAGACCCTGTGGGCCCCCCATTCAAGAGGATTTTTTTCCAGAAACTCGGATTAAAGCTCCCGACGCCCAAGTCTCTTCTCAAAGCTTCCGGAACACTTCTAAGGTAATTTCTTACCTAGAATGGAAGATCTAAAGAGAAAAAGGAAGGCCTAAGTGTTGAAACTTATCAAACACTTGCGCGCCTACTTAATTCCTTCAATATAACTTGCGCGTCCCTCTTCTGGAAGAACCTCAAGAGGATGGTAAAGGGTTTAATAAAGAGTCGCTCAAGCATTTCAATACTGGTTGAAAATCGCGCAAGTACCCCTCATGTCGCGCAAGTATACTTGCGCGACCAATACTTGCGCGCCGCCGCAGGACTTGTGCGCCTTTCAAGACTTGCGCGCCCCTATCTTTTTGGGTGCCCATCTTGCCCATTTTTACCCCTCTTAAGCCATTTCACCCTTCCTATTCAAGATTCAGTCTTCAAGATACTCTTCAAAGCCATTTATGGCATGATTTCTTGATTTGATATCCTTATCTGAAAGGAATTCTGTGAAATATCTCTCAAAACCTAGTGATTTAAACATCTTTATGTCACTAAAGATTGAGAGTTCATTCATTCAACCTCATCCTTTAAGATGAGAGAATCTTAACCTGGGCATCCTCCTCAGGAGTAAGCCCCAAACCTTAATCCTAACCTAGGATTCCTTCTCAGGAATAAGTCCTAGTCATAAATCCTGGGCATCTTTCTTAAGAATAAGCCCCAATCAAGTCCTTTAATCTTGGGCATCCTCCTCAGGAGTAAGCCCCAAACCTTAATCCCTAACCTGGGTCTCCTTTTTCAGCAATAAGACTCAGTCATAACCTTGGGCTTCCTTTTTAGGAGTAAGCCCCAAGTCCCCTAACCTAGGCTTCCTTCTCAGGAATAAGTCCTAGTCATAAATCTTGGGCATCTTTCTTAAGAATAAGCCCCAATCAAGTCCCTTAACCTGGGTCTCCGTTTCAGGAATAAGACTCAGTCATAACCTTGGGCTTCCTTTTCAGGAATAAGCCCCAAGTCCCCTTAAACTTCTCTTAACCAGTCATAAATTACATTTGATTTGGGTTTCCTTTTCAGGAATAAAACCCAATCATAAGTCCCCTCCTAACTTGGGCATCCTCCTTAGAAGTAAGCCCCAAGATTAGAGTATTCAAATCTCCATGAAGCACATATAACTTTGTGGACCATGTTCATGGATTTTCTCCCTAAATGTAAATCCTAAACCTTCGTCTATCTGGGCAGTCATCTATACATAAGCCACAAAACAAATTCTTATGATTGCATCTTTTATGGCACAATTGTCTAAATTTTACCAATACCTCTTGTTTCTCACACCGAGCATGACTCACGTGAGCTTAGAGTGTAAAAGTAATTATGACATTCATCTTTGAGCCATCAATCATAAAACATCATATCCCATTCCTCGAACTACGTGGGTTCTGATTCCTTTTTTAAAACAAAGGATACGTAGGTAGCCCATTTATGGGTTCGATCCCAACATTGAAATAATCTCTGTCCTTCTGAATGACGATAAACTTCAAGTGCCCCACTGAGTGGCTTTAAAACCAGCCTGGTCATCAAAATGACCAAGAGACTTTTATATAAATGTTTTGAAGGATACCATTGACCAAGAATCTCTAAACAAATATAGATGATTCTATATTGATGAAGAACCTCGAATACATATAAAAGATTCTCTAAATTTCTTGCATATTTAATCATTGATTGTTAAAACTAAAGGAATGCTCATTTTATACTTGGTAATGTAATAAGGATTCACGAACTTAACTT
Organism: Viscum album; assembly: GCA_963277665.1. Lineage (NCBI taxonomy): Eukaryota > Viridiplantae > Streptophyta > Magnoliopsida > Santalales > Viscaceae > Viscum > Viscum album. Next base: position 34,729 of record CAUJRU010001541.1, on the reverse strand, counting down.
AAATCTATAAAGAGAGTCCCGGAGTAGACAATAATTCCCCTCAAAAGGTGTGATGAGTCCGACCTCCCATCCTCTCGACCAATGCAAATTCCTAAGCCTCATTAGCCCACAAGCTAATGAGCGCCTGCCTTTGGAAAGTAGGTCCAAACGGATGTGGAATCATTGGATGTTTCCGGTTCTACGAACAAACCCGTTAGAAACCGATCGGAACCTTTGAATCTCCCGTCCAGGAGGTCATCCCCGGATTCCGCGCGAAACAACCGTTCTTGGGAGACCTGTGACAAAATCCATCACTGTTTGCTCCCACTTCCAAAAAGGGATTGGTAGAGACTGCAACATTCTTGCTGGCCTCGGATGCTCTGCCTTGACCTACTAACAAGTCAAGCATCTCAAAAAAAAAACTCATCCACACCTCTCTTCATACCAACCCACCAGAACTACGCTTCCAATGCTTTATACATTTTCTGAATTTCATGATAAACATCCCATCTGGAATGATGATACGCCCTGAGAAGATCCTCCTGACAAGAAACTGGTACTACCATCTGATTCTAAAAACACAAAACTGAATCTCCATTAATTTTCCAACCCTCAATGGTCTCCCCATATCTACTTCTGAAATCTTTTTTAGAAATATCCTCCTTCCTCGCCTGAAATTGATGATATCACAACCTCAGGTCGATCTTGGAGAACTGATGGGCTCCCCTAAATTGGTCGAACAAATCATCAATTAATGTAAGTGGATATCTATTCTTCATCGTAACTTGGTTAAGTCTACGATAATCAACACATAGCCTCAAGGTTCCATCTGCCGTTTTCACAAACAACACTGACACTTCCCATAGAGACATGCTAGGTCGGATAAACCCTTTGTTTTCTAACTCTTCCAAATAGATTTTCAATTCCTGCAATTAAGTTGGTGTCATCTGATAAGACGGAAGTGAGATAGGACTGGTCTCCGGAAGGAGATCAATCGTAAACTCCACTTCTATTATGTGAGGTAACCCGGAGAATTCATCAAAAAATGATCCATGAACTGATCCACCACTACTGGAGGAACACTCTACTCAACACCCTCTACCGATTCCAACGACAACACCACAAACTTCTATTATAATGTACCCACTCCTGGTTCCAACAAACCTGTTGCACCCATCCTTTCATGCTTCTCTCCTCTAAAGAGATGTATAACTCCATTTTTTGTCATAAAAACCACTGTCTGCGCATCACAGTCAATGTGGGCCTTAAAAGACACCAGCCAATCCATTCCCAGGATTACATCATAACCATCCATCTGAAGCATTAAGAAATTCCACACTATCTCAACCTCTCCCACAACTATATAACATTCTCTACACAATAAATCTTGACACTATCTTTGACCCAGAGGAGTTTGAAGTTTCAAAACCGAGGGCATCATTTCTACCCTTAAACCCAACAAATCAACCACACGTGCAACAAAAAAAGAGTGTGAAGCACCCATATCAAACAACACTTTCATCAAGGTAGAATTTAAAAGAATTTTACCTCACACCGTGGATGGTCCCGACTGATCATTCACCACAACCTGCTCAGCTCCAAACACATGTTTTCTTTCCACACTCTGTTCTTTATTACCCTGCTGAGGCGTTGTGGTATTCCAAGAATCACCATGACCCACTTTACTCTGATGTCGAGGGGTATGTTGCTTCCCCCGTCCCATCGAATCACAAGACGTATGCGATCCATGAGGAGTTTTACACGCACCCGACCTTGGAGCATTCCGAGAACTCGAAGATCTTGTTTATTCTATTCAACCATGCTTCTGCCCTCTCGGGCTCTGAATCACCCTTGAAGATGGGTGGATCCTGCTTTTGAAACTGAAATGCATGATCCACATGCCTTGGTTCATCTCCTCCATTTCCACTTCCCGCTACCTAGAAAGCATTCACTATACTTTGCACTAGTTGTTGGTTCACCTGAGGCTCAGGTGAAACCACATTCTCAAAAACCTCCCTAGGTTGGTCTCTACGATGCCTACTCGGTGCCATTTCTATAAATAGAAAACAAACAACCATGAGTCTCACTCTTGTGGACATCACGAAATCCCATTTCAAATCACATTACACAACACTATCATAACAAGGCTTTCCACTAGTTCACATTTTTCCATATGTTCCATGTTTCACCATTTTGAAAACCAATCCATTTTCAAAATACCAATTTATTCACATTACAATCGCATTACATCATAAATCATTATACCCCAATGAAATATGCATCCTAGAGGGAATTCATTTCTTCCATGCATATCATGCTCATCTCATTGGCTACACCCACGACAATGAGATATCCAATGCCTATAAGTGTCTTCAAAACACTTATGTACCCAACTCCCTAGTAACATGAATCTTAGCCTAAAAGGGTTAGCTACATTATTTTATGCTATACATTCCATGTTCCGACAATCCTACGCCTTGATACCATCCTGACTGAAGGAGTATACCACAAATAATGTCAACACCAAATACATGAATCAACTCCAGAAGACCGAACAAACTGATACCACATATAATGCCCTGCCCCTAACTAATTGGATTGAGGAGGCGGTGAGGGTTACTTGTCCTTATGAGACGTTCCCAAGGCGCTAAAGGCTGGCAATAAATGATGAGGCATCCGAGAACAATTGGAGAATGATTTTCTGTTGAGACAAAACCAACCAAACAACCACAACTAAATGATGCATGTCAACAAACCCAAACTCATACATTATCAAAGACAACCAGATAATCCATAATCTCAAATGCCAACACAACCCAATACAACATTAGAGTACAATACGGAAGACTCAAAAAGAACACCACGATCCAAGACACCACTATAGCTTTACACCAAGCATCAAGCTCCAATTTCCACTAAGACATCACAATGCACCACTAAAAGAGGTTGATGCCTTACCTTTTCCCACGTCACGGTACACAACATCTGCAAAGACACCAACATGCCAAATCAGGGGCTGGGTACTAAAACTCGGTAGGATTTCCCCAAATGACTTCCCTACACACGCCACTACGATAAAATCGTTAGAAAATTTATATGAAACATTTTATATAAAATAAAACACAAGTGAAATCATTTTTATAAGCCAATCGTGCCCTTACCAGGCCATCACATCCAAACCAAGAAACCAAGGGAAAGCCAACTAACAAGCCACAACCATTCCAACATTTACCCATTAGCACAAAAATTCCATCTTGAAAAGCAGTACACAACAAAACAATCATAACTGTGGAGCTTCCGTCCAACTTGTTTCATCCATTTACAACTATTGGCTCTTCTCATCCACTTATCATTGATGGTGGCCCTTCTGTCTACTATTTATCCCCCTTTATTTTAGTGTTACATCCCGCCCACTTCCACACAACAATTAAAAAAATCACAACCAAGCATTTAATTTATCATAGTCACAACAACATCATGTAATCAACCAATTCCATTACATGTCAATTCACTTCAATAAATCACCCATTTATTGAAATCCTTTTTTCATGCCAAAACGTTATTTTAATAAAACAAAATTTTTATTGAAAACCATTTATATCAATCATTTTCACAAATCAACCATAGCATCCCATCTTAAAATCTCCATTTCAAAATCCACAACAAAATTATTTCACTACAAAACCCTCTTTTTCCCAAAAATCCTCAAAACATCACCCATGGGATTTTCCACCAATTTCGCACATCAAAAAACAATTAATTTCAAGCACAAATAATTAATTTTTACAATGATCCACTAGTTCTAACCAAGTAGAGTCGAGAGAAAATCCACCAAACTTTAGGGTTCCCAAGAAATCGACCCACGAACAACTGCGCCTCAAATCCGGCGAACACACCACCGGTACCTCTCTAGATCCCCTCCCCTAACCAAAAAAAATCCTCAAAATCATCATCCAATGAAACCCTAACCCTAGATCTACACGCAAAAAGTGTATATCTATAAACCCAAGAAATAGAGGGATGTAGATCTTGAGGAAAACACAAGAGAAGCAAGAGGAGAGACTTACCCAGGAGAAACCACCTTGAATACACCTTGAAACCCCTTCGAATCGCTTCCAAAACGAGTGGGAGAGCACCCCTAACCTCTGAGAACCCAAAAAACCAAGTGAGGCTCGAGTGGGAGGAAGAGAGGAGTGAAATGAGGCAATCGTGAGTGAGCCCGGAACTTATAACCCTAACTTTAAGTGGCTGAATGGTTAGCCCGCACGGTTTGGCTAACCATGCACTAATCGTGCGCACACCACTACCTCGAGAACCAGGGTCCTCACAGTTTCCTCACACGGTTTAGAAAACCATATGTAGGCTGTGCGAGGCCTACTGTCTCGAGAACAAGGGTCCACACAGTTTCTTGGGGAACTCTCACATTTTCCACTAACCATGCTCAAACCGTGCACCACTTTAAAAGCCTCCAAACTCATCCAAAACCATTCCAAATTCTCCGAACCTCTTCCTAACTCATTCCATGCACTTTAAATACATGAAAATGCATAAAAAGGACACATACCTCAAACCGGGGGTTCTAAATGATTAAATTACATTACACCACATCATTAGGAACTTTGAAATTAGTTTTTGTGATCTTATAAGCATGGACATTCTCTTGTTTCCTTGTCATGGTAAAATTCGATTGATTCCTAGGACAATCATTTTATAAATATCCTATCTTCATAAATTCAAATCGTTATATATTATAATCTTTCTTCATTACCATTAAATCAGAAGCATAAAAACCTTTCTCTCTTTACTTGAAGTAAAATTCTATTCCCATCAACCATGTTCTTTGGTTTTGTTTGGACATTTATTACAGAATGAAAAATAGGCACTTTCCATCTTCCATTTTTCTATATTCTATTTTCTAGTTTTCTCAAAAACCATTTTTTTCTTGATTACCTTTGAAGTCAATAGACTTATAAACCTATTTCTCTACCTATATATCACACGGTAGTATTTAATAATATGTTAAGAAAGTTTTTAAAACTAGTTCCCATCAATTCATTGGATTAAAACCATCAAAGAAACTTTCCATATTTATCTTTGGATTATGTGCGTAGTCTACAGCATATATTCTAAACATAAATAGTTATATTTATACTTAGCAACATTTTCCTTCTTTTTATTTCTTCAACTCAATAATTCTATCTCCATATTTTTTCATTATTCATGTGCAAAATATTTTTACAAAAATAGAAACTAAAAATACTCCAACCCCATGTATGTTATTTCTTCTTCATATATAGTTTTTTGAATTACTAACTACCATCAATCTGTATCCCCTAAGAGAAGATAAAATTTCATGACAACCTTATCCCTTTCATTACCCTCCAAATTGAGAAGTCTCTTCTCTATGGAACATATTAATTGCTCAACTACAAATATATTTATAGTCCCATTAAACAATTAAGATTTTTGATCCATGAATTAGTCAAACACTACTACACTGCATTTCAGATCAGTATAAATCTCCATGTGGGGAATGTTATTATACATAAACAAAGTCAACTACCACAATATAGTTATAATTTGACTATTTCCAACTCTAGTTTTGAATTAATTTTCTTACTAAGGAATGAAATCCATACATGAATTATATGATACAGTTTCCATTTATTCGACTATGATCAATTTTTAAAAATAGTTAAATGTAGTAGATTATATCATGAAATTACAAATCATAATGTATTCTTTAAAATTTGTTACACACTTAAAGTAAATTTAAAATTTTATGAATAGATAATCTCACAATCAAAAACTGGGTTTTTAAGAAATTGTTAAAATCATAAAAATATTTCCAAATGCAACATAATAGAATGTAAATAAAATTGTAATTAACTGAATAATATCCCTTAGTTGTGTCAAACCAGGTGCAGAGGAAGGATCATTTTCATGAACTAGTTCATAATCAATTCAAATATCATGAAACCAAATTTAAAGTTATTACCTCTAGGTACATCAATTCCAAAGCCAATCCACTTGTAGTATCTTAATAGGTTTGTTTTTCTAGGAACTCCACATAATATCTACCTAAAAAACTTTATGATGTTATACGAAACATAGACTTATCTTAAAATTAATTCATAGGAATATATTTCCTATTCTATGATTTGTTAAATCTAGGTCCCATGGTTTCAACTAAAATTCCCCTAAGATGACAATAAAGTCCCAACCCTAGTATCCAATATTTTGTGGTTTGATTTTTACATTGGACCTAGTTATAAAGAATCACATCCAAAGTGACTAAACAGTTTTGAAGTTTTAGAAAAATAAATGCATGTTTTAATATTATTTTACAATTGAAAACATAAAATACAACATATATATTTCCTTGATATCATCATAATTCACTATAGAATATTACCGCATATCAATCATAATACAGTTATTTTCATTATGGGGAAAGGAAACATAAGAAAGTGGTTAGCTCCAATGCCTAGTAAGGGTGTGCAAACAAAGAAAGATTCCATTAATATATAAGGTATAATCAATATGGAAGAGTAAATAACTGAAATGAATTTTATTTAATTAATAAATTGAAAATGGTGAATAATATGGTCAGAATAAATGGTAATTAAAATAATTCCTTATAAATAATAATATATTCTTAAAACTTATCCATGGATATTATAAAAAATTTAATAATCACATGGTCATTAATAACTAATCTCGTAATGAGGGAATACATAAATTTACAAATTATAACTATACCATCAAAGCCCTATTCTAAGACATACTACATAAATGGAAAAGTACTTAGCCAAAAACCCAATCTAGTTTGTCTCATTAAACATCCTGATGCATCATGGGGCTATAGTGGACCCCACCTATCACTTAAATATCCCAATGAACTCCTCATATGAACAGTGAGAAAAATGATCACATATAAATTTATATTAAAACAATATCATATAAAAATTTTATAATATCAAAAATCAATAAACTTAATCATAAATATAATCATATATAAATTCCATTAAAAACATTCTTAAGGAAAATATTATTCTCTCTTTGAAAATAACTTTTACAAATTAAAAATTTACATAATATTATGTAAAAACATTACTTTAAAATATAATTTTAAACTTGTAAAGTAAACTTGAAAAAATGACCAAGTGTACTTCCTTAAATTTTATAGAAATTAAAAAAAAATTATTTTCCCATTGTTGCTAAAAGGTTAAAAAGTGACAAATTCAAAAAATAACAAGAGTATTCCATTTAAACCACTACTTAAAAATTCAAAAATTGGTAAAAAAAATTATTTAATAAATCATTTAGAGAATTTTAAAAATATTTTGGAAAATATTTTCAGAAAACATGGATATGGATGAAAAATAATTTTTAGCCGAAGAGAGAAATAACATAATATTTTATTAAAAAAATCTTCTTAATCATTTGAAGTAACAAGTAGAGAGAATTTTAATATTAGATAAAAAATAGTGAATAAAAATTGGAGAATAAAATATATTTGGTTTAATATATAAAGATAAAATAATTCCCCCAATACATACTTAAACATAAATAATCCCGAATAATTATGAGATTGTGAAATAAACTCTTACTATTGTGGTATCTTTTGAATCATAACCCCCATAAAAGTAATAACATATAAAAAATTAAAATATACTGATGATAAACTTATTCATAATATAAAATTACAAAAATTTAGTATTGAAATTATGAAAAATATAAATAATTTGTGAATATTTCATATTTCTCGTGGAAGTGAAAGTGAGATGAGAATCACTTATCATAGGTATCATTTCCTTTATACATGTTTTAACCTCATATATAATAAATAAATATTTATTAAAAATATATTATAGAACCATAATAATATATATATAAACATAAGTAACTTACTGATAACTTTTTATCACGTTTTTATTAACATTTATTTGTTAAAATCATTATTCTAGGTGATAATTATTCCATTTTTCGTGTATGTTTTTGTTTGGTTGTTCTGATCCTTATACTTTGATCACGGTTCCATAATCTATATAATTTCTACCGTGATATAAATATCATATATTTTCATTATATATTTATTTATAATAGTTCATATATACGGAAAAATGAATTACATTTTTCATGGAGATAATAGGTCATATGTATGTATGAAAGTTATTACTATCTTTTCCAAAAAATAGTAGGAAAGAAAATTAAATAATATTTAAAATTAAAAAAAATACCATTTCATGTATATCATATTTACTTGTTAAATATATCCTTATTTCTATCCCTGTAAAAATAAAATAAAAAATTTTTCATTCCACTCTTGGAGACCGTAGTTAACACATACACACGAGTAATGTTTTCATTTTCCAATAGATTGTATGGTAAGATTGTATATGTGTTATTATAATTATATAATTATATTAAGTTAATAAACATTATATAAATATGTTAAATACATTATTATACCCATCTTTTAAAGGAAGTAAAGGAAAATAAATGACATCGTCTTGTGAGGCAGTACTCTATCGTACACATGGGTGGTGGCTTTGTTTCCCATTTAATGAAGGATGAGATGGATAAATATTATTCCATAAACATAAAAACACATAATTATATTGAATATTATAGTGTTATTATATTATAATTTTATATATATAATTGAATTTGATAAAATAATAAGTAACAAAACGAGGAACTTAGTAAAAGCAATTAACTTTGCTTAGAAGAACCACCTTTAGATCTCTTATTAAAGACCCAAGGGTTGGTCTTTTGGGAATACCAACACCTCTGGAATAATTATATTTAATGTTCATATTTATATATTCATATTTTTGTTGAGATAGTTTAATTTATAGGTTTGGATAAGAGAGGTTAGGGGTTCACTATTATAAGTAGGGGAGGGGCCATCTTAGAAATTACATGGATATTTCCAAAAAGAATCGAAAAAGATAAATTCATTCCCAATTAAAAAGCTTAAAAATGACTATTTATTCAATTTTGGGATAGTATAATATTTAAATATGGTTTTCAAATATACTTTTTAAAAAACTAATTGGAAAAACATCCCATAACCTTTAGTCTGACCCCCGATAAACACGTTTTTACCTTATTTGGGGTAATTAATTTTAATTGTTTTTACAATTAATTATGGAAAAAAATAAGTTGAATATATTTTATAATGTTATTTATTCTGATTAAAAATAATTAATATAATTTTAAAAATTAAATTCACCAAAAAAATTTAATTTAATTTAAAATTAAACCCATATATGTGATAAAGTAATGGTTTTTCCAAAGGAAAGGTTTTCATATAAAAATTTAATATATAATTGATTAAAATGGAATCAATTCTATTAAAAATAATATAATTTAAATAAAATTTCATTATCCTAATTTAGAAACAAAAAATTAATTTTTAAATCATTTAAAAGAAAATGTAGTTTTCAATAAATACTGGTATTTTAATTATTCATCGAAAAATTAATCTTTTAATAAAAGTGTCAAAATTTTAAATTATGTTAATTTTGACATGATGATTGAAAAGTTTAAGTTAATTTTATAAAATTATATTCATAAAATTTAGATAACTATGTGTTAAAATATGTGTGGAAGATGTGACGAAATTGTTATTTTAGAAAATAATGTTTTTCATAATAACATTGTTTATTTAAAATGGTTTTTATTTTCATTTATAATTAATTGATTGTAAATTAATTTAATTATAAATGTGTAAAACATTTAAGTTTTATAATTATTTTAATCATTTTTAAACCCACCAATTTGACGTTTTGGTAATAACAATATACAATATTACTGTTCTTTTAGACTCGGTGTTTCGTGTATCTCAAGCTATCAAAGAGTTTGAAATTATTAAATGTAAATATATATAATAATTCCATGGTTTTTAAAAGTTATATAAAATAATAATTCATAATTTAATTTATATATTACTCCATTTGTAACTAAGTATGAAGTCCCTTGAAAAGATATTTTTGGAATTGAGAATTAATGAAATGGAAAAGTTTATTTTGGTAGTATATTGTTTAAAAAGTTGTGTGAATAAATGGGGGTCATTCATTCAGATAATAAGGAGGAGTGGGAGATATAGGTAATGGAGTATAAAAATATTAATGTGGTTTTATTTCAAAAATATTTTACTTGAGAAGAAAAATCTGATATGGAATGGAAAATCTAGAAGGGTGAGAAATATTTTATTGAGTATGAGGAAAAAATTAGGTGATTATCAAGTAATGCTACAGACCATGTACATTATCCAAATATTAAGACCGTCCATTTATTGTATAGAATTTATCTGATTCTCTAAGGGTAACTTGTCTCTCAAAAACATTTATTGTACGATGATATGAAATCAGGTTCCATAAACATGGAAAAATAATTTTCCAGGTAATATATATTTAAATGAAACCAAGAGTATACAAGGACAATTGAGAACCATAGAAAATGGAATGAGGAAAAGGATAATAAGGGAAGGATGTTACTTATAAAATATTATAATTTTGGATAGAAAGTTATTGTTAAATTCTTAAAGGGAATTAAAGTTTGTTACATAGGGAGATATAAGAAACATCTATCTCACGAATACATGGGAAAGAAAAAAATCATTGATATTCAATGTTTTAACATTAAAGAGATAGGTAACTATTCTATAAAATTCCATGATCCTAAAGTATTTCCTTTTTCATTTTGTTATTTATGGATGTTTTCTTGGATTTCTATAAAAGAGATTAACAATATGAAAATAATTTATGAATCATTCATTGGACTCCCAATGCAATGAAGTTAATTTTTAAATTTATCATGTGTGGATATTGTCTTTAGACTATTTTTTTAAAATATTATCTTCAAGTATATAAAATTTTATTATTTTTTATAAAAAGGAAAATTGTAACCATCATATATAACCTTCTGGTTCAGTATGTCTTTTTATGTAAGGGTAATTTTAATAAAAGAAATTAATATATGATTATCATGTATTCAAATTTTCTCTAAAATATAATGAATATATTTATGGTTTGATGATAAATTTTTAACCTTGGGTATTATTATTGATATTTTGAAGTTTACATCTTTGTTTTATAGTTTACATTATGGAATATGACTTTTAAATATGTTAACCATTTTTTTGTTAGTAAATTTCTAGAAAGGGGAGGAATTTATAGTCACGAAATCATTCATACAATATAGAACACATTACCTTATTAGATATCATGATGCCTTAAAATATGATTTTAGAACTTTAGGTTTAAAAATTTTCATATCATTAATTCCTCATATTGTATATGAGATGAACTACAGGATAAAAACTAATCAAAACTTTGTTGAGGAAAGTAATCAAGTTAGTATGTTTTCTTATAATTCGTCAAGAAATTGATCAAAAATATATCAATTTTTTCATTTAGGGATAACCTAAATATCAAATTACTATTATAGAAATTAATTCACAAGTATAATTCTTAAAATAAAAATCATATTTTTAACGAAATATTTATTTATTAAATATTAATATTCATTTCCCGTCCTATATGATAAAATTCATGAAAAAACTATAATGATGTCATGATATGCTAAAATTGAATTAAAATTAGGAGGTATAATTTTTTTAAGAAGAGGAGATTGTAACAACACAAAATTTTATTTTATAAATACAATTTATTATATATTTGAAATAATTCAAAGATGAACTTAAATAAATAGTGATATACTCTAGATATATAACTACTTAAATATGACAGTAATAACCTAGACACTAAATTGGAGGGTATGAATATTAGTATTCACATTATGAAATATATATATATAATATTTCTTAATAAAAATGTATTTATTAATTACTTGGAAATATGTATTCAATTTTGAATTATAAAAATTAAATCTTATAATTTTAGGAATAGTTAAATTCTAAATGAGTTATTTTTCTAGAAAATAAGTTTTCTCCATATTATATATGATAAATTTAAAATAATTATTGTTAAATTTATTTAAAATTTATTTTTTATATATGTAAATTAAATATTAAATATATATAAATTGATTTCTAATTTTCTAAAAAATAAAATAAAATCATTTCAAGGTAAAAATTAATATTTTTCAAAAACCTATTTTTTACATCTGTAATGTATTTTTATCTTAATTATTTAAGTTAATAAATATTTATTAAATATTTTGATGAATTTTTTTGATAATATGTTCCGTGAAAACAAATTAAAAATCATTTAATGGTAGTTACTAGGCATGTAATGAGAATAAATTCCATTTATGATTCCAAAATGAATTTTTTGATGAAATGGTTTTTACATGTTTTTGCTTGGATATAAGATTTATTATATATAAAATTAATAAAATATATTTTATAAAACAAAATTTATTTTTTATTCATTATATAAAAATTATCTTATGATAAATTTTGGATATTTTTCAGAAATATTTGATTTTAGAGTGAATAAGTAAAAAATACATATTTTACAAATAATGTATCATTTATGACATTAATATGATATAAGAATAAGATAAATATTTATGAATACATTTTGATATAAAAAAATATTTTTATAAAGTAATATTTTCAATTCAAAAATATAATGTTGAACATAGAACTCGACATTCAACATTTTTGAAATCTATGTAATGTTTTTTCAAATATAACATATTTTTGATTCCTATATTTTAATCAATTGTTAATAGGTTTACTTTCAGTTTTCGTTTTATTTTAAATAAAAATATTTATAATTTTATTTAGCATAATCTAATTAATTTCAATTGAGTTAAAACTATATATTAGTTTTGTATAAAACCATTTTTATACTTAAATCTGACAATTTTCTAAAAATGTATTTTCATTGCATTATGTGAACTTATATTAAAACTAATTTTACCAATTCTAGGAATTTAATAATATAAAATTGATTACATATTTTGAATATGTATAATTAACAGTAGATAATAATTTTAATTAGTATTTTGTTTTAATGAATGGTAACCATGGTAAAAACATATCATTAAAGTAAGTGTAAAAAATTATAAATGAGGGGTAAAACTAAAGATATAAATATTAAAATAAATGATAAATTTGTATACATAATATTCATTGAATTTCTTGAGACACTATCTCATCCCACATTTGGAATTGAACCCATTTGTATCCACATGACAATGAGAGTGACTTTATTATAATTTAATGTTTTTTATATTTACATGTTCACTGCCACCTTGCTTATAAAAGGGAACCTCCTCCCCTCACTTAATCACACCGGTTGAGCCACATAGATTGACTAATACCTAAACAAATAAATTATCAACTTTTTTTACTTTTCTTATAAGTTCTGTTGTTCTAAAAATACCACTATAACAATGTTTAAGGCTTTAGATAATGGTGGATACAAAAATAAGAAGTATAAGTTCTTACAGATTTTTTCGATGTACCATACTTCTTGAATCTCCTAAAAATATTAAAAAACCATATTAAAAAATACATAAGTATACATTCCATACTAATATTTTTTTATGTTGGTGGTATATCTATTTTTATCACTTTTCCATCCTAATTGAAAGGAAAACATCACTCCTGCATATGTATTAACTATAATCTCCAAATAGTAATGTTTACCATTTTTCGTCACTGAATCACTTTGATTGATATAATGATAAATTGAAGGAATATTTATGATATTTATGAAATAATTATTAATATATAAATATAATATATCATTTACATTAATAACTTCCAATCTATTGGAAAATGATAATATTTATCTTGTGTTTTTGTTGACTACCACCCCCACCCCCAAAGCAATGTGATTCATTTTTCATTTATGATTTACATGGTTAATAATAATAATATATTTAATTAATATAAATTATATTTATTATATAAATATGTTTTTTCTATTTTCAATATTTATATAAAATCTTTCTATTCCAACCATTCGGAAATTAAAAATTTCATCATGTTCACATTTAGAGTACTAACTCAATGAACAATGTATTTTTTCTATTACTTTATTATTTGGGTAATAATAAATTTTTTTATCATGAATAAAAATTATATTCATGACATTATAAAAATATTCTAGACAATAGAACCATTTCATAACATCTTTTACTATAGTCTCTATACCAAAGTAATTTAGGATAAATTAACTTAGCAACCTAAAGTGGTATACATAACGAAGAACAATTCTATGAATGGATGTAAAATTATTTTCAGTAGACCCAAAAAATGGAATATAGATGAATAATGTTGGTAATAAATTATTTAATAAATTAAAATTTTATATTCTGGTGGATATAATGATTCTGATCAAATAAGAATCCAAGCTAAGTGTTTTTCATTTCAATTTCATTCCATTGAGATATATATTATATTATCGACCTAATTTATTTTATATTTTCTATATAATGATACTTTGACATATTACATTATGAATTAGTCGATAATAATATAATTTAAATTTTAAATTTTTTTTTATCGTCTAATAAATTTATATTCAATATTTTCTTATGTCATAAAGTTTTATTTTATGATCTCAATATTATTTTGGATATTTCCTATTTAAATTTTCATGGTAATAATTAAATTATATTTATCATATTAAACCCCCTCAATTTTCTTCTCCTTTAATTATTTTTTTAGTTTCAATGTTTCCCTTCCAACATTTCCTCTTTTTTTTACTAAAAGACTAAAAGAATATTTTTGAAAAAACCGGACATTATTTCATTTTCTCAATGAGGAATATTTGTCTTTAATATCCATATTCTACAAATTATTTAATCAAAATTTTTATTTACTTTTAAATGATTGATAAAGGCATTTTTATAACATTTAATTTATTTATAAAGGTTTAAAAAAATTTAAAATTTTTCCTACCAAATCATTTTTATCTTTTTTCAAAAGTGTTAGATGAATTTTATTTTTAATGTATACAGTATAAAAATTATTTTCCCACCTATATGATTTCTATTCACTATTTATATTCCCCTATAAGTTTACAAGGTTTTTTAAATAAAAACTATTTAATTATTTTGAAAATTTTTAGTTGTTAGATTAAAATAAAAAATCTTTATTTTATAAAAGTTTAAAAAAGGTTTTTTAAATAATTTATAAAATCATTTTTAAAAAAATTTATAGAAGCATTAATAAATTTTTATTTTAATAGTTTTCTCCCATTTTTCTTTTAAATTGTCAAAATTCTTTCCATTATTAAAAACCATTATTTTTTAGATATATATGGTCTTAAATCATCCTTTACTGATTTATAGACTATACCATATTTTTTATCATTCACATTATTTTGACCATGTTTATTATCACTCTATATTATTTAATAGACATTAATTTTCTCCTTGGTGTCATATTTTTAGTATCACGGGTGTATTCAGTATCATTTTTACAATTTCAATAATATCTTAACTGTAACACCCTGAGATTTTAAATGTATTACGCTCCAAATAAATTAAGTATTTTATATATTTCATTACACACAACTACAAGTCTAAATGAACCATGTTATATTTTAACATTTATAATCTAACTATTGGATTGATGGCTATTAATTGGATTAAACATAAATTTAAATAAATATTGAAAAGTATTCCTCAATTAAAATGTATTGAATAATTCCTATGAAATATTTATCATGTTCATCGTAAAATCATTTAATTACTAAAATGCTAATTTTTCAATAAAATGTATCTTTATATTAGTTATCTAATGATTAATAATGAAGATAAATTCATTTGAATAATAAATAATTTAGTTTTTAAAAAATTGTTTATATGTGTGAAATGTTTTTTTATAAATACAATAAATAGTTATTAATTTAGGATTAAAAGAAAATATTTATATCAAATATTATATAAAATATTTTTAAATTCGTCTAATATTTTTTATAGGGCTAGGAATGAAATTAAATTCAGTTTTATGCTTGAAAATCTATATTTCTAAAAATGATTTTCCATGAATTTTTCACAATTATTTTAAATTGGATTTCTATGACTTATAGAAATTGAATATAAAAAAACATACTGCATATTAGGAACCTGAATGTCCAATTTTTAATGATTCCATGTTAATTTTTTATGATAATGAATTGTAAAAATAATAAAAATTTATTACCATGATTTGGGTTAAATGGTATTATGAAGGTTACTAAACTAAGAGATAAGTGTAAATTAAACTAGTAAAATTATTATTTTTGGAATATATTTTGACCTCAAATTATCTTAAATTTCATTTCTTTTCCATTTTTTCTAGTTTTAATATAAAAATCATTATAGTATTTAAATCATTTATATAATTATATGTGTTTCCCTCCCCTGACTTATAAAAGTATACCTCTCCTATATCCTTATTCAAAAACAATGATACATTTAGATTGGAGAATACCATATGAAAAATAATTCTAGATTCCTTCCCTTTATTCTTGAGATCCTATTCTTTACCTAAT
This sequence comes from Viscum album, assembly GCA_963277665.1. Taxonomy (NCBI): domain Eukaryota; kingdom Viridiplantae; phylum Streptophyta; class Magnoliopsida; order Santalales; family Viscaceae; genus Viscum; species Viscum album. The sequence continues at coordinate 18,278 of CAUJRU010001541.1, read as the reverse complement.
ACATCCTATGAAGACTTATGGTACAATCCAAAATAGGTATCCCAAATAATAGGTAATTGTTTTACATGGTTATTTCAAAGTTTATTTCTTCTTCTTCTTCCTTTAAATTATTTTCATCCATACTAAACTAAGGAATGTAGTATTTTCAATGTAATTAGATCTTATTATGATTATTTTACAACCATTTTCCACCTGGGTTCCATCAAATCTAAAATGGAATTAATGCATGTGTGTGTGGGTATAGACTAATGCCTCTATGTACCGATAAGATTTATTTTCCATCAATATCTATAATCAATGGTTATAATGATGTATTTACTAAATATGTATTATATTAATGATATAATAATAATTATATAATGATAAACTATTATATAATTTCTTTTCATTTTTCTCATTTGAAAATGTAAGTATCATTCATGTATACGAGAAGACTAATATCTCCATGGGTGATATATTTCATTTTCAATATCCAAATTTTATCAACGGTTGTAAAATTATATATATTTAATGTAAATTATATTTATGAATTGAATATTATTATTTATGTTTCATATTATTATTATGAAAAATCATGTTCTTTATCATTTGTTCAATGTAGAACACTCTTGTTTAGGTTAGCTTTATCTCCAACATGACTGACGTTATAAATATTATGATATGAATGATTGTGGAAAGTCAAATAATGGTGATATTATACAATAATATTATTTATATTTATTTATTATAATTTTTGAGATGATGTAAAAATGATCAAATTTCAATTAATAGTATAATCACACTAAAACATACATGAAAACCCAAACACTTATCACCTAGAAAAATGATTTTATGAAATAATTATTAATAAATGGGTAATTATATATAATAAGGGAAGAATGTATGATTTTATATGTATTAATATGATTCTTATATTGAATTATAATAAATTTAAATTAATCAGACATGAGGTTAAAAATAATTTCCAGTGAAAGTCAAACCTTATGTAATGGTTTTATGTTACAATCCTACATTTTACCAGGAATATTTATACATAAATTTATGATGATAAAATTATATGATCAATATCTCAAAATTCATATTTTTTTCTTATAATCTAGTTACTCATGTAGAATTAAATTTTTATTTTTTTAATCACTCACTTGGTACTCCAAAGTCAAAAAACATATAAGGGCAAATGACTTTATTTCTCTCATCGGTCAAAAATAACTTTAATCTATGTTATATATTCATTAAAAGGTTTTATAGAATTTTTTTTATTTTTATAAAATGGTTAATTATGTTTATTTTGTACCAATTTTTTCTTTCTATATAATAATTTAAAATGATTTATCCTATTTTTTCTGAATGAGTAAGGTTATACCAAACACATGAAAAGAACCTTTATTTTAACATATGTTTCATAAATGAATTTTCTAATTATCATGACTACTATTTTATTTTATTATATCTTTATTATTTTATATATTTATTTTTTCTAAAGGTTTTTCATAATATTATTGAATTTTTTATATTTTAAATGATTTATTTAAAATTAAAATTTTATTTTCTCCATGGTATATTTTGGTGATATTTTCGTAGTATTTTTGTTTATGACAACAGGAATTGATATTACTTATGATTTGATATTGATATGATCCAATTATATAATCATTATTCTTCCACTATATGGATATCAATTATGATAAAAAAATCTTGATGAATGTCATTTCATTTTCCCTAGGTTATGCTATGAAGAAATGATAAATACTTTCATTATCTTATATAAGGTATATGAATGGATTAAGTTTTGAAAAATGTGGGTATATTATACCTATCCATTGAATTAGGTATTAATTGTTATTTTATGTGATAAAAGGGTAAATGGGAGTTTATCCCTATCCAAAAAATTAGTACCTTGCTGGTTAGCCTAAGCCTAAAATAGGTACAAATTTGGTCATTCCAATCCTAACAAGTGATGAATATCTTGGACGGTATCCTTGATATATGAATTCTATGATTTTTATTACTTCAAACTTTTTACACAATAATTGTAATTTTATTATTCTTATGATTTGGTATAATGTCTCATGATATTTTATTCTTCTATGACTCATTTATTATAAACTGCCAAAGCCTTATGTCATAACTATGATTTCAGAATTACTTGGTATGATTTTAAAATATTAAGTTCATATTATCTCACCAATTTTATCATGACATGCTTACAAATTATCAGTGATCCTATATGTTTTACCTAACTAATAATATGATCTCACCTTTTATTATGTTTATTTTATCTGTGTTATGAAGAAAGGTTTTATGTAGAGTATGTCTTAGGAGTGTATAATGTGATAATAACTTTGTGGGAGATTTTTAAGATCTATTCTAGAATAATATATTTATGTATCTAGTATCCAAATACACTAAAACTTTACTATTTGAGGGTTTTTATTGTTATGATATTTATTGAATATTAATCTAAAAAAATATAAAACTTATTTATATACTTTTGGGGTTGCCTTAGTTGGTATCAGATCAAGGTTTAGTTTTGTTCGGAAACTGGGATGAGAAAACATTACTGAGGACCCTTAGGATAATCCAATGTATTCAAGAAAATATTATGTTATAGTAAATAAATTAGTATAGTTTTCTTCAAAATATATCTCTTTTTTGATATTATAAAGGGTATTTCTTTGTGGCATAGATACACCTAAGAGTAAAAACTCTAAAGGGGGTTAATTTTTAATTAACTCAATAAAATTGATACATGATGAGTGGGCCTAAGACTACACACATTGATATATAAAATAAAAGTACGTGTTTGGGTTAATTCATATTTCCTTTATGAGCCTTTATAATGGATTTTAATTGATAATGACCATGGATGGACTAGGTTAAACATAATGTGTCATAGATTTAAAATAAAGTGTTGTTATTTAAACATTATATGAATGATTTTTCATTATTATATGATTTATCACTATGATTGTTATTCTCACGCTATGATTTCTAGTCTTAGTCAATGGTTAGATCCAATAAAATTTGTTTTAATGCTGAATGTGATGAAAAATATAATGATTTCCCTTTTTAATAATAGAATATTTTGGGATATGAAATGAAAACACATTTTTTATGCTTAATAATATTTATTAATCTATGAATCATTTTGATATTCCAAGTGAGAAGAAGAGCCAATAATCTACTATTGAGTCCTTCATGAGGCAACATATTCATTATTTTTGTCTTTTCGTTGATCAAAAAATTATTGATAAATGGATCAATAGAACCTAATATATATTATCCATTATATAGATATTGATTCATGATAAAAGATATTTTGGTTGTTTTCTATTTAAAAGGAAATGAAGATAAATGATGGACTCCTATTAAGAACATGAGGAAACAAGAAGAAATTAACTCTATGGAGTAGCAGAAGTTTAGGGGGCTATTTTTAGATAAATATTTTCTCTATATTATTTTTATAAAAATGGAGAAATAGTTCATCGAGATAAAGTGTGTGGATGATGATTCTACTAGTACCTATGGGGGAAATATTAAAAGTTTTTTGAGGTATTCTTTTGGTATTATCATCTAACCTGTAACAAAGATCAGTCAATTATTTAGTGGCATAAAAAAATATTTAAGGGTAATTATATATAATATATCTTAGTATCTTTGAATAAATATTTTTTTTGATCTCAAGGGAAAAACGGGAGATCAGAATTACCAATCAATATAATGGTTTTGAAGAGAATATAATGATGAAATTCAATAGAAATTTTAACAATAAAACCCATGGAGAGAAGAATATGAGTCTTCTTTTTTGTGAAATTTATTGAAATAATCATGTAAAAAATTCATAAGGGGACTAGTAAGTCATTTAAGTATAAAAAGAAAGGACATTGGGATATCAAATGCTGAATTAATGGGAAAATTTTATCTAATGATCTGAATGGAGAGAAATCTCCACATAATGCCCCTCCAACAATCTAGTGTTTCAAATACAAGGACTGTGGGAATAATTCTATCACATTCTGTAATTTGAGTAACAATGATGCTGATCAACCTCATTAACCTCTTAGGCCAAGAAAAAAATGGAAATATTTTGTTACCACTATTAATGATGTGGGCTATGAGAATGAAGTAGTGATAGGTACCCTTACCATCCACTATAGAGCTGTTATTTTTATATTTTATTCTAGTTTTACCATGTCATTTATATCTAAATAATTTAACAAGGGTATCTCATTAACACGATAATTATTAGATGTCAAATTATAAATGATAACTCTTAGTGGTACAATAATCATTTCTCAATTAAATGATTATTATTTAATTGATTTTTTGTGGGAATGTACTTCTAGTAAAAAAATATTCTCTATCAATTTGTATTTGATGAAATTTTAGGAAAATAATATATATCTTTATATATATATATTATAAATTTCTATGAAACGTTAGTCTCATTTCATATTCTGAATAAACTTGTGATAATTTATTGGTGTCTAGATTAATACAAGATTACATTGGAAATTATATCCATTTAATGGGTCTAAATTTCAATTCATAAGTGGTATTATTTTATATGATTGGGGATAAACTCAAAATCCATGAATGACTATTGTACATGATTTAGCCTACATATTTCTAGAATAGTTTCTCAGTCTTCCTTCATATCATGAAGTTGATTTTTCATTAGAACTCTTATCTTCTATTGCACCTATTTCATAGACTCCATATATAATTGCCTTAATGGAGTTTCAAAAATTGCAGAAGTAACCCTAGTAGAATATTGATAATAAATTCATTAATATAGGTGAGTCTCCATGTGCTTCTCCTGTTATTTTTTAAGAATAAAAACATATAAATGAGACTCTACGTTGATTATCTAGAACATAAGAAGATCAAAATCAAGAATAAGTATCATGTACCCCATATTGATGATATGTTTTACCAATTATGAATATATCAATACTTCAAAAATATTGAGCTTCATTCTGGATGCTGTCAATTTATCTTTAAAAGTATGAACATTCCTAATACATCCTTTCATACGAGGCATGGATATTATAAATTTATAGTGATTTTATTTATATATATTAATTCCCCTATTATCATTATGGATTTAATGAATAGTCTTTTCATATTATATCAATTAATTTTTTATAGTATTATTATATGATATTATTATGTAATCTAAGAAAAAGGAAGTGGATGAATATCAATTTATAATTTTTATTCATTCCCGAAGTAAGGAGAAACTATATCAAAATTTTAGAAAATGTGAATTATTGTCAAAGAGGGTATCATTATTGGGAAACATCACCATAAGTGAGAGTATATCAGTATATCCTTCTAATATGGATGTCATTGAACATTTTAATAAACCAAAAACTATGAATTATATCCCCAGTTTTCCTGGATTCAATGGAAATTATTGATTTTTGGTGGACGTTTTTTCATGGATATTCAATCCCCTCTTCAATTTAACATTAAATAATGTTAAGATCCTTCAGGATAAATAATGTGAATAAAATTTCAAGGAGATGAAGATAAGGTTAGTTGGTGCACCTAAACTCACACTTCCCTATAAGAAAAATGGTTTTTAATCTATAGTTATGCATCTAAGAAGGGATTGGTATGTGTTCTTATGAAAAATGACATGGTGATGGCTTATGCGAATCATCAACTAAATTTTCATAAGAAGAATAACCTAACCCATGACTTGGATTTAGAAGCCTTAATGTTTGAATAAAAGATATAACAGTATTATTTTTATGGACAAAGGAGTGATATATATATATATCATAAATGTTTAAAGAATATATTCACCCTCCAAAGAAGATGGTTATAATTGATTAATGATTATGAGTTCCCAATAAATTTCCACCCCATGAAAGAGAACAATGTGGCGAATCATATGAGTCGAAAGGATCATGCTAGTTTACCCATGATGAGGATCTTATAAGATATACTATTTACATATTTGATAATGATGGTCCATGAAATAATAATAGAGGGGTAAATCTTATCTTACTCAAATGATTGTTTGACAATCTATCAATGTGAAGATTCACTACTAGAAATTTAGGCTATATCCATGGATCTATAGTCATGGTTTTATAGATCCATGGCTATAGTATGTTTCTAGCCACGGTTTAATTGACACATCGTGACTACTCCTTTTTTCCCCGCATAAGCACCGGGCTCCTCCCCCCCCCCCTATACGCAACCCATCCTCCCTTGACCTCTCCGCGCCCTACTCCTCTCTCGAGCTACTCCCCGCCGAACGTCTTCTCAACCTCCTCCCTCGAGCTCCTCCTTGCTGAACGCTGCCACGGCCTCCTCCCTGGAGATCCTCCCCGTCGAACGCCGTCGCGACCTCCTCCCTCGAGATCTCCGTGACCTCCTCCCTGTCAAACGTCGCCGCTCCTCCCCTGATCTTCAACCCTCTTCCTCCCTCTACCTCTTCGCGCCCTCCTCCTCCATCGACCTCTCCACGCCCTCCTCCTCGTTGAACCCGGCCTCTATCGATGGTGCTTGATTGTTCACTCTGGGAATGTATTGACTTTTTTATTCCTCTAGATTTGTAATCTTTAATTTTATCTTCCTTTAAAAAATCTTTCAGTTCATAAACATTGTAGTGAAATTCATAGAATTTTTTTAGGAATCAATTAGAAAATTCTTGAAGGGAAATATCCAATTTAGGATCATTTGTATGCAGAGTTCAACTTATCTAGGAAGTATTCAGAGTTTATTTAGTTCTTTTTCAATGATGAGTTCAAAGTTAAGAAACCTATTATCTAATAAAATCAAGTGTATTATTGTTATTCATGTTTTATTCAAGGCTGTTCTTTACTAAATTATTATAGGGAGTCTCGGTCTATGGGTAAACTCAAGTCTTCGGTTATCACTCAAATTGAGGAGGGATGAATGTGTTCTGGTTCTTCTGTTGGCGATACACTAGATATCAAGATACCTATGTCATATAAAAGTGAGGTTATCTAGAGCTGGTGAGGATCATCCAATCACAAAGACCATGTATCATGGTAAAGTATAATTCCATGATTGTATTGGAGAAATTAATTTGAAATCTGATTAGGAATAGTATTCTCAGGCTTCATCTAACACTTATCTTGAGGAGGGATGAGTGTGTTTTTCTTATTTTACTAGTGAGGCATTGGTGGTCATAGAATGAATGCCACATGCAGGGGTGGTCAGACAAACTCATGAATCATCATAGGTGAAACCTGGTGCTTGTGAGGATAATTCGGCCACAAAGGGCATGGTTCTCTTAAAGGAATCATCATAGTATGAATGTCGCATTCATGAATGCTTCTAAATCTTTCTAGAATAGTATTATTCAACCTATCTACTAGGCTATTCTATTGGGGAGTTGGGTTCTGTAATAGTTATGTCCCTCGTAATCCCATCAGACTCACAGAACTGAATAAACTCTATAGAAAGGTATTCAAGACCATTATCTATTCTTCGGTCTTAATAATCTTTACAGTGTGATTTTACATTGAATATTTTTAGGTTTAAATGGTTTGGAATGCATCATATTCTTTTTATTATCTAAATCCAAACATTCTTATAGATTTTAGTTATGAAGATGATGAAATTGGTCCTCCAACACAAGAACTAGTCCTGGCTATCCCCCAAAAATCTGACTGCATGTATTCAAGTGGGCTGGTAGCATTGAAGTAAGACCTATTGAAACTCACCCTCTTGGATTTTCCCATCACACAATATATGTAAAATGAAAGATTTTTAGTTGTGATGTTACTCAATAGCCCTTGGTTGTTGTGTTCCTCTAAGACTTTGGAGATGAAATTCCCTATCTTATATACTATATTATATTATTGTTAGTTCTTGTATTGTAAACACTGCCAATTTCCATAAATGGGTCTTCCCATTCAAAACATGTAACCCATTGTTTATAGATCCTTTTATGATAATTATTGATCCTTTAGAGATCTTGAGATTTGTTCTAGAGGTAGATCCATTTTGATCTAGAACCGCTAATGAGATTATGTTTCATTAAAGGATGGGGAACCACCATACATTAAGTAAGCTGATGATGGATTGATTATCTAACTCTATAATAATGGATCATGTTCCCTCAACCTTGTACCTATTATTTTTTATAGATGTACTAGGATTCATTTTGAATGTCAATATATTTTTTTCTTGTAAATTGTTCTGACAAATGAGGCAATCATGTATAATATTTCATGTTTAAGCTAAACTCCCTCAGATTGGGGTGTGTTGGGGCAGGGGTAGGGGTGCTGGGGCAGAGGGAGGGGTGTGTGTAGGTGGGGGGAAGGTGGGGGCAGGGGGAGGGGGTGTGCAGGTAGGGGCAGGGGGGTGTGCAGGTGGGGGGCAGGGGAGGGGCAGGGGGGTGTGCATGTGGGGGACAGGGGGCAGGGAGAGGGGGCAGGGGGGTGTGCAGGTGGGGGTAGGGGAGGGGGCAGGGGGGGTGTGTAGGTGGGGGCAGGGGGTAGGGAGAGGGGGGAGGGGGTGCAGGTGGGGGGCAGGGGGTGTGCTGGGGCAGGGGGAGGGGTGTGTGCAGGTGGGGGTAGGGAGGAAGGGGGATCGGGGTGTGCAGGTGGGGGGAATGGGAGGGGGAAGGGGGGTGCAGGTGGGGGTAGGGGGAAGGGAGAGGGGGCAGGGGGTGTGCAGGTGGGGGGGGGGGGGCAGGGGACAGGGGGTTGTAGTTATGCTTCTTCAAGTCTGGCTCGATAATTTTGGAACTCAATGTTTTGTGATTACTTATGATATAGATGTCAGATTTGGGTGATCTTTACTGAGTTTGAAAGCTTATAAGATTATCTAAAACAATCATAACTACATAAAAGTCTGACTCGATCATTTTGGAGCTCAATTTTTTTCCCCAAGTTGTTGTACATTGGCTGTTATAGAATTAGCTTTTATTTCTATTATTGTTTTAACAGTTTTGATTATGTTAATTTCAGGTTTTTTGTATGGATATATAAGGAAGAATTTGATCAACCAACTTGATGGTTTTGGTGGCCTAAACCACCAGATTCCACTTAGGATCCTACCGGGGGCCCTCTAGGACATGCTAGGAAGTAGGTTCTTCTGTTCTTCACACCAGTAACCTGGAAGCTTCCTGTTGGAGGTTAATATCATTCGCTACACGTTCTCTCCAAATCACAAAATACCTGATTTTTTCGTTCTTTCATCCACAATTCTTCCGTATTTGATCATAGATTTCCATCGAGGTTCGTTACCATTACTAAAATCCTAATTTTATAAACCTTATTTAATTCAGCCTTTATGTTCAATGGTTCCTCCTCTTTTCTAATCATAATTTTGTGCCCTAATTTTATTCTGATTCTAGTGTTTTAAATGCAGTTTGTGTAGCTTTTAGAAACTTTATATTCATTAATAATTTTAAATTTAATAGTAGTATCAGTATATTTTTTCCCAGTAATTTTGTTTTAATAACTTAACTATAGTAGCATGCTTTTTTTGAATTAATTATGCTTTGTATTTTCAATCTCATTTTATGTACTTGATTACCCACTTTAATGTTCCACTACCATGCTAAGTAATAACTACTACACTTTTTTTTCATTTTCAGGTGAATAATGGATGCATTTTAATGATCTCATGTCCAAATACATAATGAATACATTTTCCGGTATTTCTATTTTTTATGAATTCATTCTCAAGTACACATTGAATGCATTTTTATCTGGCAGTATGTTTCTTTCTCATTTCAATGTTGTTTACTGTATGCAATTGAATGCATTCTCATTATGTATACTAAATATTCTAATTTCTCCAACCATTGAGGTTCATGAAGTGAAACGTTTCACTATATTGGGGTCTCTGATTCATTCAGTAACATAGTCCTCTTCCTCCCCATCATGTGATGTGTTCCCTGAAGTGCATTATAATACTCTAGAGCCTCCGGTTCATGGACCTTACCATCCTATTGATTTTTATAATTCCATGTTAGCAGTTTGGGAACCCAAACTCAAGGTATATTCTAACAAATATGTCTCTAGAAAATTACATGTGTCTAATTACATGCATTTTAGTACAATTAATATTAATATTTGGATTTTATGGGACAAGAACCATGAAGTGGAATTCATTGATGCTTCCCATCAAAAATCCCAAGCAAGAGTTTCTGTAGATTTTATTAGCTGTAATGTAAGAGGAATTAAAAAACATAATTAATTTTCCTACATTGATTGTGGTGGGTTGTCAAATTCAAACTATGAGGATTTGAATGAATTATATGGGAAGTAAAAAATATCTAGGTTTGGGATTTACATTTAAGTTCTCCATATGCATCTACATATTTTAAGACAAAAGATATGTGGCGATTTCATATTTCACCAAACCTGCCCTTATAACCCTCTGAATTTCATTTCTCTATATGTGTTACATTTACATAACCTTGATATGATATTGATGAATTTTTTTTATCTAACACTTATTAAGGCCATTATTCTAAGTTTATACCATTAATTTTTTAAACTTTATAGGATTTCATTTCACAGTTTAATATAATATTCATATTTTTGAATCATCTCACACATTTTGTCAAAAAATACAACACAACCCAAGGGGTGTCAAGCTTCATCACTATCCCCTCATATCTTTCATGTTTCCCATCGATAGTGGCGCAACATACTCCATTATGGAATACTCAACAGATATAGAATAATATTACTCCAACTCTTTTGTTGTGTATGTATTGAATGAAATTGGATTTAATTTGAACAAAAAGCCTTTATTAACGATCCTGTTATTCAGTATTGGGATTTACATATCAATATGAATATTCTTTGTTCATTTTTTATTGTGGATTTATGTATCATTTATCATGTACAGTGGATACATTGATCACATATATATAAGAAGTTGTTATATCTCACTCTTTTTTCAATTATTTAATTACATGTGGTTACTTATGATGAGGTTGATTCTACCCACCACCATAGAAGGCAGTGAGTTCAACATCGGATTCAGGTAAGTATTCTTCTATTTTTATTCTTTGGCTCAATTTTTAATTTGGGTTTTTGTGATTTTTGGGTTCACTGTCATTTTTTAGTGCGTTTTGGATCTTGTTGAGGACATTGAAGCACCACATGACTGGGATATCCTCTCAACCTACGGGCATGAGGCCTTCTAAATGTTCATCACAAGGCCCAGCTTATTGGTTCAATTTGGGCCAGGTTATGTTTTCTAAGTTATTTTTTATTGGGTTCATTTTTTTGGTTTATGTCAATTTTCACAGGTTCATTTTGTTCGGTTTGGGGATATTTGGTTCAATTAATTTAATTTTAGATCCAATCAGTTATGTTTCATTAGTTTCATTTTTTCATGCTCAATTATGCTTTATTGAAGTCAGTTTTGATTGGTTTTAGTCAATTTGGTTACATTATTTTTAGTTTGGTTCAGTTTTATCTTTTTCAAAACTATTTGGTTTGGTTCAACTTTACTCAAATTGGCTTGATGATGTTTGATTTAGTTCTAGTCATATTAGTATGTTTTTTATTAGGGTAGTTAATTTGACTATAATTTTTTGTATAATGCCATATATTAACAAGTTTTTGGTTTTTTCAATTCAATTGCCCCACCTCCTCCTACTCCCTTCGCTCCTGGCCAGAAGATGGTACCCCCCGGATGTTGTTGGACCGGGCCAACACATCGCGGTCACGTCGCGGTCACGCCACAGTAATGTCGTGATTTGGCCTTACTCTTGCCACATCTAGCCCACACCACCCCCCCCCCCCCTTCCACCTTCATTTCATCCCGCTTCCACCAACATTCCAGCACACAACACCCCCCCCCCTCTTCCACCTTCAAATCAGCCCGCACCATCCCCCCAGCACCTGCAACCAGCCCCTTCCACCAGCATCACAGCCTCCTCCCGCTCCCTTCTCTCCTAGCTGGAAGATGATTCCCCGCGGATGTCGTTGGACCGGGTCAACATGTCGTGTTCACGCCGCGATCACGCTGTGGTCAAGCCACGGTCATGCCGCGTTCACGCTGCAGTCACTCTGCGGTCACGCCGCAGTCACGCTGTGGTAATTTCGTGATTTGGCCATGCTCCAGCCACATCAATCCCACACCACCCCCCTTCCACCTTCATTTTAGCCCGCTTCCACCAACAATTACAGCCCGCAACAGCCCCTACCACCTTCAAATCAGCCCGCACAATCCCCCCAGCACCTACAACCAGCCCCCTTCCACCAGCATTCTAGCCTCCTCCCGCTCCCTTCGCTCTTGGCCGGAAGATGTTTCCTCACTGATGTCGCTGGACCGGGCCAACACGCCGCGGTCATTCCACGGTCACACCACGGTCATGCCACGGTCACTCTGCGGTAATGTCATGATTTGGCCCTCCTCTATCCACATCCATCCCACACCACCCCCCTTCCACCTTCATTTCAGCCTGTTACCACCAACATTCCAGCCCGCAATAGCCCCCCCCCCCTCCCCGTTCCACCGTCAAATCAGCTCGCACCATCCCCCCATCACCTACAACCAGCCCCCTTCCACCAGCATTCCAGCCTCCTCCTTCTCCCTTCACTCTTGGCCGGAAGATGCTGCCCCGCGGATGCCGCTGGACCGGGAAAACACACCGCGATCACGCCACGGTCTTCAATTATTCTATTTCTTGCCTCTATTTTCACATACAAACAAGGCTTGTTTGCATGAATATAAGTTTTTCTCCTTCTTCCATGATAGAAGAACTGATCCTTTTATATTTAGCACTTGGTTTAGACTTCTTAGGTTTATTACCCAAGGATGTATGAAATGCCTTCTTTAAAAACTTCTTGGGAATAGTGTTTCCAACTTCATTTTTTTAAAATTTTCCAAAGGAGGTTTCCTTCCATTTTTCATCATCAGTTTTCTTCATTATCCATTTGTTTTTAACACATTCTTAGATGAGCATGCTCCATTATAAACCTGTATGTTTCACATTTCCTTATGAAGTAGCAACCATTCATTCTTTGATTCCTTTGTGAGGGAAGTAGACTACAATGGCATGATGAGAATCCTAATCTGATGAATGGAATGGATATGAAAGAAATACCTACAAACCCGCCTCTAACCCTGAAAACATAATCAGGACAAGTATGGCTGAGAATCAGGTATTCAGTTTGATCTCCTTAACTTTTTTGGATTTGTGAATATCAATCACTACTATTTATATTTGGTTGCAGTGGATAGTTGCATATGTATTTCACTATACATGAAATATTACTTCAATTTGGATAAATATTAGGTTTTAAAACACTCCAAAGCCTCCATTTATGCAACAAAAGGGGTTGAAAATTCCAACATAAAAGATTATCATGGCCTCAAGGAGTTCAATTAAAAGAGGGTTCATCTCACTACTAGAAAACAAGGCTATAGCCAGAGTTTTAAACAAAACTGTGGCTATAGGGTTTAATATCAAAGGATATAGCCACGTTTTAGTGAAACCGTGGCTATATGTTTTTTTTCGAATCCTATAGCCACGGTTTCACCCAAACCGTGGCTATAAGGTTTTTTTCAAAGATTTATAGCCACGGTTTGGGTGAAACCATGGCTATAGGGTCTTTTTAAGAGGGTTATAGCCACGGTTTGGTTAAACCGTGGCTATAGGGTTGGTCTATAGCCATGGTTTTGTTAAAAACGTGGCTATAGGGTATTTGTTTCATGAACTATAGCCACGGTTCATCAAAACGGTGGCTATAGATCTCCCGCCTTTGCGCGGGAAAAAAATTAACCTGCTACAAAATGGCAGGAAGGTTTATAGCCACAGTTTATATGTTATAGACACAGTTTTTAATAATATATTTAACAATATATATATATCTGAAAAGACGTCTGTATAGTAGTGGAAAGGTGCTTGGTCTATATAGCAAAGGTACAGAGATTGAATCTCAATGGGTGAAGATTAATTTTGGGCTATAGCCACGGTTTTATTTGGCTATATCCACGGTTATAAACCATGTCTATAACCCAATTTCCACGGGGGGGACAACCGTGGCTATAGCCCAACTACCACGGTGGACAAATATTGGGGTTATAGCCACGGTTTGGTGAAACCGTTGCGATAGGGCTATTGCCACGGTTTAAAACTTTGTACATAGCCCAATAAAACTGTGGGTATAGCTTTTAGCTAGATTCATGGCAATAAGTGCCACAGCTAGCTGAAACTATGGCTATATTTTATAGCCATGTTTTTGACCCCTATAGCCTCGGTTTTTTACAGTGGCTATAGACCAATTTTCCAGTAGTGTCTCTTTTTTTCTATTTTATTTAGCAGGTGATTCATTTGCCTTTTATTATTCATTTTTGTTATTAAATCATTCCAATTATTCATACAGTTTAAATCATTCCAATTAAGCATATAGTTTATCAAGCATACACATTTAATGAACTTTCTTTCAATTTTCATTTGTGTTATACAGTTTTTGCAATTGGTTTAACAAACTGAATGCATAAAGTTTATTGAATAAACTGTATGCAACATATTGATTTCATAAAAATTATTGAATCAACTATATAAAATTTATCTAATAAATTGGATGCCTGAACTATATAAACTATATGCAGTTTATTCAATAATCTGAATGCAGTTTACTAAATAAACTATATAAACTGTATGCAGTTTATTCAATAAACTGAATGCAGTTTATTGAATAAACTGAATGCCGTTAAACTATATTAACTATATGCATTAACTTAATACATCTTATTGAATAAACTATGTAAACTGTATGTAGTTTTTTTAATAAGAAATATAATCAACTTGATGCAATAATTGATTTCAAAGATGTAAGTTGGCATTGATCGGACTGCCACTAAAAATGGTTTTAGGGTGAGCTCTGTTTACACCTGTCCCTATACCCGGTATTTCTCCCTTGAATATTTTTTCTTTTAAATCAATAATTCTTATTTTATTTATGTAATATGATCTTAAAAATGAAATATTTATAATCTAAGCATGTTCTCTACTAGGTTATTCCTCTACATGTCTTACATGAGTTTAGATGATATATAAACACACAAATCCGCTATGGCATCTTATAAGTGTGTATATGTATCTTAAAGCACACGAATCTTTTCCAAATATCTGAACTTTATTTAACTATAAAGGGGCTGGGTAGGGGGGATGGGGCTGGGCAGGGGGAGGGGATGGGCAGGGGGGAGGGGATGAGAGGGGAAGAACTGGGCAGGGGGAGGGGCTAGGTAGGGGGGATGGGGCTGGGTAGGGGGAGGGGCTGGTGGGGGAATGGGCTGGGCAGGGAGGAGGGGATGAGAGGGGAAGAACTGGGCCGGGGGATGGGGTTGGTGGGGGATGGGGCTGGGCAGGGGGGATGGGGTTGGGCGGGGGGAGGGGCTGGGCAGGTGGGAGGGGATGAGAGGGGAAGAACTGGGCCGGGGGGAGGGGGGGTAGTGGGGGATGGGGATGGGACTGGGCAGGGGGGTTGGGTGGGGTAGGGGGATGGGGCTGGACAGGGGGGAGGGGCTGGTGGGGGAAGGGGCTGGGTAGGGGGGAGGGGATGAGAGGGGAAGAACTGGGCTGGGGGCAGGGGGCTGGTGGGGGATGGGGCTGGGCAGGGGGGATGGGGCTGGTGGGGGAAGGGGTTGGGCAGGGGGGAGGGTATGAGAGGGGAAGAATTGGGCCGGGGGAGGGGTGGTGGGGGATGGGGCTGGGTAGGGGGGATGGGGCTGGGAAGGGGGGAGGGGCTGGTGGGGGAAGGTGCTGGGATGGGGGGAGGGGATGATAGGGGAAGAACAGGGTCGGGGGGAGGGGCTGGTGGGGGATGGGGCTGGGAAGGTGGGGATGGGGCTGGGCAGGGGGGATGGGGCTGGGCAGGGGGAGGGGCTGGTGGGGGAAGGTGCTGGGTAGGGGGGAGGGGATGAGAGGGGGAGAACTGGGCAGGGGGGAGGGGTTGGTGGGGGATGGCGCTGGGCAGGGGAGAGGGGCTGGTGGGGGATGGGGCTGGGCAGGGGGAGGGGATGAGAGGGGAAGAACTGGGCAGGGGGGAGGGGGATAGTGGGGGAGGGGGCTGGGCATGGGATGGGGCTGGGTAGGGGTGAGGGGCTAGTGGGGTATGGGGCTGGGCGTCTTCCTCCATTTCAAGGAAAATGAAGTCGGAGAAGATAGAACAACTCTCTTTTTCATACCGGTAATGCATCTAGATTAATCAACCATTAATTTCATGTTCATAATAACTTCCTATTGTATATTTCATATTACACATTCAAAATATTATTTATTTTCAATTTTCTACCCAACAGTTGATTGTGTTTTCATTTCTTTATGCTATGATTTATTAATGGTTTTTTTTAGAATGAAGCAAAACATGCTTGGTATTTTACAGTCACCCTCCTTTTGTAAGTGGGTCCATTGTAGGATTCCACTGGATTGCAACTGAAGAGATCTAATGGATGTATGGGTACTTTTAGTTAAGCTAGTTTTCCATTGCCTTCATTTTTACTCTTTTCTAGAGTTGTGAATTACATCTTTTTTCTTGGTGTTTTACTACTCCTACAATTAGAACTACTTTAGTTAGCTTTTTTGATTTTTGCGGGTTATGTTAAAAACAAGGCTAATTGAAATTATGGTAGATTCAAATGGCTGAATGGTTTTGGGGGGCAGTACTGGCAGGGGGAGGGGATTATGTCCAGGGTCTGGGGGAATCTGTCCAGGGTCTGGGGGGGGGATTTTTTCCAGGGGGAGGGGGATCTGTCTAGGGTCTGGGGGTGTCCAGGGTCTGGGGGGGCTGCTGTCTAGGGGGGTCCAGCGGGGGGCTGCTACTTTCCAGGGGGTCCAGCAGGGGGTGTTGTCCAAGGGGGTCCAGTATGGGGGACAGGGGTGTGCAAGGGGTGCAAGGGATGTGGGGGGTGGCTGCTGTCCGGGGGGGCTGGTTTTTTTATGATATAGGAAGAGGACTTTGTTTTGTTCATGGGTATTGGAAAAGCAAAGGACGTTGTCAGCATTGTCATAAATAATGCATGCACTGTCCTCTATTGCTCACTTTTTCAGTTGTGATCACGTCGCAGTTGTGATGGTGTTGTCCAACAGCAAACAAAGGTCTCACAGTTGTCTCTCTCCTTGATCGGGTACTCACAAACAGCTTCAAAAGTAGTCCACTGACTGCGGATTCCTAAGATGTCTATATGGATTGACAAAAGAAGATATAATAGCCTTTCTGCCCAGATCATAACTGAAGATCCATCCTTTACTTATATATGGAAAGCATAAGATTCCCTCGCTTCCAGAAATGAGAAAGATATTTATGGGATTGTCTAAAAATACAATGTAATTGAAATTCTAGTCAACTTTGATCATTAGGTTGTCACCTTGGTAAGGAATAAAGTGACATTGTTAACTGATGTCCACATGGAGATGGAATCAATAACAAGATTCATGGCATGTGTTAATTATATAGAGAAATTGTTGGGTTGGTGTTGCGTGATCCAGTTGGGCCGAATGATTGCAGGACTTCAGAGTCACTGTAGCACTTTTGACAAAGGTGACCATCGTTCACTGTTGCAACGCAGGGGGTGGGGAACCAGGGGGAACACAGGTATGGGACTTGTCAGGGGCAGAGCCAGATGGAAAATAGGGGTGAGACATGGAGGGTGGGGTGGCAGGGGGTGCCGGGTTGGTGGAAGTAGGGGGACTTGCAGGGCAGGGGGACTGGCAGGGGCGGGGGGGACTGGAAGGGGGCAGGGGGGGGACTAGCAGGGGGACTAGCAGGGGCAGGGGACTAGCAGGGGACTGGCAGGGGGTGGCAGGGGTGGTAGGGGTGGTAGGGGGAAGGGGGACTGGCAGGGGGGACTGGCAGGGGGTGGAAGGGGACTAGTAGGGGGTAGGGGTGAAAGGTAGGTATGCACGCCTATTGTGTTTTCTTATTGAACATTGTTCTATAGCCACAGTTTCTAACCGTGGCTATAAGGCTTGTTTGTGTTTTAACTTTTCCCATGGTTTAAAACTATGGCCTACAGGGCTTTAGCCATGATTTCAAACTATGGATACAGGCTTTAGCCACGGTTTTAAACCATGTCTATAGGAGTCGGCCTATAGCCACACCAATACCATCCACGGTACATTGAACCGTGGATATAATCTATAGCCACAGTTCTTGGGCTTATAGGCACGGTTTCAAACATGCTATACCCTAAATTTCCAGTAGTGATTAAAGAAGCATAGAATGAAGATATAGCGTTCAAAATGAGGGAGAAATTTTCATGATTTCAACATTGATTGTGAAAGAATTATAAGGTTATTTAATAGAGTA